>JAVIWB010002168.1:0-312508 GCA_031893035.1 Dermolepida albohirtum
ATAGAGCAGGCCTCGAACCTGATTCTGCCGTTTGTTAGACGGCTGTCTTACCAATTAAATCACTAAGCAGTACAGATTCGTGTCTCTTAATATGCCATAAATCGGATGATGGATCAGATCTAATAATTATACGGCGCAGTCAGGTTTTGATGTTAATTGATAAGGTAAGCGTCTAGTAAATGACAGGTAAATGTTCGAATCTTGCTCCAACCAGAAATTTGTAATTATTTTTCTAATTATAATCAACGAAGGTTTAGCAGGTACTACTAATTTTCATTTATCTAATACATTTTACCCAATTTACGTTTTATCTTTTTTCTTTATGATAATCTATTGATGTTTAACATCGAAGTTCAATCCAAAGCATTAATTAGAATTAGGAAAATACAAATTTTTATATACACAACATATCAGAGCACACGGGGATTTTACAATTTCATATTTCTGTAAATGGTGAATGGCGTTCTAATAATGTTGCGGAGGGCTATATTGACGAATTCATTTCTAATTTATAATAAAATCGTGAATTCGGTAGTACTTAGCCCGTCTACATCCTTTAATATGTTACTTTTCGACATATCTCTCTAACTTCAATACTTTTTGACAAAAGATGTACGAGTGATATGCAATTTTTTCATTAGATAATGAAGTATTTTTATGTTATTCGTGTGTGTTAAATAGTTACGTAACTCTACCAATATAACAAATAGCATACTATCGAAAATGACTATCATTGTTGCTCCCTAATTATAACAATAATCAAGAAAAGAAATAGCTTCATTGAAAAGTGGTCCCAAACTTTCTATTGATGTTACTTAGTAATACTAATGGATGAATAATTTGCAATAACTTATTAAGATATATATATATATATATAAATACGTATAAAATCAAAAATGATTAGACGGCTGTCTTACCAATTAAATCACTAAGCAGTACAGATTCGTCTCTCTTAATATGCCATAAATCGGATGATGGATCAGATCTAATAATTATACGGCGCAGTCAGGTTTTGATGTTAATTGATAAGGTAAGCGTCTAGTAAATGACAGGTAAATGTTCGAATCTTGCTCCAACCAGAAATTTGTAATTATTTTTCTAATTATAATCAACGAAGGTTTAGCAGGTACTACTAATTTTCATTTATCTAATACATTTTACCCAATTTACGTTTTATCTTTTTTCTTTATGATAATCTATTGATGTTTAACATCGAAGTTCAATCCAAAGCATTAATTAGAATTAGGAAAATACAAATTTTTATATACACAACATATCAGAGCGCACGGGGATTTTACAATTTCATGTTTCTGTAAATGGTGAATAGCGTTCTAATAATGTTGCGGAGGGCTATATTGACGAATTCATTTCTAATTTATAATAAAGTCGTGAATTCGGTAGTACTTAGCCCGTCTACATCCTTTAATATGTTACTTTTCGACATATCTCTCTAACTTCAATACTTTTTGACAAAAGATGTACGAGTGATATGCAATTTTTTCAGTGATCTGAAGATTTTCAATATGCTGCTATGTTATCTGACTCTCCGGTAAAAATGTTTCAGCTTTCTTTGAACGAGGGTCACCACTATGTGTCTGTTGTTGAGATTGCTGTTTGGATTCAGAAAGAAAATAGTATAGCCAAGTCTCATTAATCTTAACAAATCTTGGTAAAAAAATAAGCCAGATTCAAATTATAGCATTTTTTTTCACATTTTTCATGATAATTAAAGATTCGCAACATTCACTTTGCCGACAGCTTGGACAGGCCCAATTCTACATATAAAATGTGATGTACGTTTTCAGACGATGCTAGTTATTTCCTTGTTGTTAATTTTTAAATCTTCCAAAACAATATTGCTCATTTTCGTAGTTGTGTCAGTTTTGATGGTTTTGGTCGTACCATCTTCGATGCTCATATCATGTTTAAATTACGCAGCCTAGCGACAAATTGTGACTTTTTATATCACCCAAAGATTGTTGCATATACAAGCTAAAATTTAAAATGTGTTCAGTCCTTTAGAAAAAAAAATATTAGATTCCACCACGAATTTTCAGTTTATAATACATTTTTGGATTTTCCATTTAGACAGCACTTTATGCACATTGCTGTAGGCTTCAAATCAAATGATAGAGATAACCAAATTTTCTTTGTCGCCATATAAGAGATGGCAGAGGTAGAATATAATGCTAAGTTTTTCAGGATGATGGTGCTAGTAATAGAGTATCACATCTCGTTAAATCATCCTCCTATAAGCAGTTTTTGATTCAATCTGTCTACACCAGTCATCGAAACGGCGTCGAATTATTGTTAAGGATATACTAACATTATGTATTAAATTCATTTGCTTTTTTCATGAAAAGAACTTTTTTGCCTAAACTGGTGATAAAGCTGTTCTATATTGACGTTGTGCGGAATCTAGGCCTTTGTTTCTTTTTTTTGTCAAGATTTATTTATGAATGTCAACATGTTTTATTGCGTTTTGTACTAACTTTTGAGAACCATTTAATATTCGAGACATCTCAAAAATCAATTCCCGGTTTTCTTCCATAGATAGAAAACTTTACCTATTCCATTATGATACTTTATTATAAATAATATTAAGTAGTTTATTTGAAAGTAGTTTTATTCACTTTCACTCAGTAGCAGTTTCCTTTAAACGTTGGATTTTGGGGGTTTTAAAGCTGATAGTATCGGCGATTTCTTTGGTGGAAAGTTTTCAGGCGCGGGTGCAAAATGACAGCAAATGACGCCCGAAACTATGATCAATACACTTTTTAAGTGAATAATTTCTGTTCTCTTCGAAATTCCGAGTTTCGCTTTGGTAGTGTGCTATTAAAATCAATTCATTGTGTTACGATTTAAACACTGTTATTAAAGTTTTTACAACCTATAATACATTTTATTTTGTTCAATATTTACTAATAACGTTAATGACTTATAGTACAAGAAGTTTAAATACACGCTCGATAATTTTTAAAAGACCTGATACGATTACATAAAATGGATATTGCACGTAGTCGTTTACGATTGAGAATGTTAAAGGAGTAGCATTTATGCAGTACGGTTTGAAGCTATTTTTATGTAGTCATCTGAAAGAACCGCTAATATTTATGGTTGTCCTATCTGCATTGAGTCAAATTATGACATACTAAACAGACAATATGAAGCCATTAGGTCTAGTTTATATAGAAAACGCAAAACTTTAAATTACTGTTGAGTAGTGCTAGGGTTGTCAATAGAGAATACCAATGTAGCATCTATAAAAGTCAAAAAATAGATATGTTTAGTCACAGACGAATGTCAAGATAGAATAGTTTGGTGTTTTTATTGAGAAATTTCAATGGCTGAACCATTTTTTTCTTTTAACTTTGAGTTTTTGTATTTAATTCTTTGTTGAAATACTGATCAAATATTAAGAGTGATTTTTATTTTAAGAAATAGAAGAGATCATTTTCAAAATGGTGATGCATATGACAGTAGAGATAATTGGAATAGAGGCAACCGTTACTCAGACAGGGAGCGTGACTTGCCGCGTAATGACCGTTGGCAGGAACCAGAGAAACCGCGAGAAAACAATCGCTGGGACGACAGTAGAAGAGAAAATAATTCACGGTGGAACGACAGCAGAGATCGCAGGAACGACAATGACTGGACTATTTTATTGCCCAGGGACGAACGTCTTGAACTCGAGTTATTTGGATCTGGAAATACTGGCATTAATTTCAGCAAATATGAGGATATTCCTGTTGAGGCAACCGGTGACAAAGTCCCGTGTCACATTACATCTGTAAGTTACTTATCATTTAATATGTGTAAACTTTAAAAACAATATTTATGTTTCAGTTTGAGGAAGTACAGTTGACAGAGATAATCCGTAATAATATCAATTTGGCTAGGTATGATACACCCACTCCAGTACAAAAATATGCCATTCCAATAATTTTGAGCAAACGTGATGTAATGGCATGTGCTCAAACTGGTTCTGGCAAGACTGCTGCTTTTCTAGTTCCGATTTTAAATCAAATGTACGAGCATGGACCTCCCAATACTACTCGTTATCGTCGCAAACAGTTCCCTCTTGGTTTAGTGTTGGCTCCTACTCGAGAATTAGCCACTCAAATTTATGATGAGAGCAGAAAATTCGCCTATCGATCTAAAGTTAGGCCATGCGTTGTGTAAGTTTTTAAAACTTTTTTGTCCGTAATACATGAATTTTCATTTAGTTACGGTGGCGCCAACGTGAGTGATCAAATGAAAGATCTGGATCGCGGATGTCATTTATTAGTTGCCACTCCCGGTCGCCTATTAGACATGATAGAGCGTGGAAAGATTGGTCTGGACCACTGCAAGTACTTAGTATTAGACGAAGCGGATCGCATGCTCGACATGGGTTTCGAAGTACAAATACGTAGCATTTTGGAGAAAGAACCCATGCCAAGGACAGGAGACAGACAAACACTCATGTTTTCTGCTACCTTCCCCTCGCCAATACAAATGTTAGCTCGTGATTTTCTCGATAATTATATTTTCTTGGCTGTTGGAAGAGTTGGTTCAACTTCAGAAAATATTACTCAAAAGGTAAATAGATTCATATTTTGTGTACATATATGTTTTAAAAGATATATATATATATATCTTTTAAATTAGGAGACAATATTACAAATGGTTAAGTGATCAAGAATTAAAGTTTCGATTAAACTTGTAGGAGCTTTATAAATTTCTTAAAAATTTCTAGTTTATATGTAGTTGTTACACAGGACTATTAAGACTATAATTTTGTTTTTTAATTTTTTTAATGACAGATTTTTTTTAACCATTATGCCTTTTCGTTGTAGGTCCGCCAGCACAGATTTACTTCCTTGGTGTGTCGCTCTACCTCTTGTATTGTGGCTATTGTTAGATTATTTTCTTGACCGTGCTATTCTTTGTATTTTTTTCAATGCGGATGGCCATTGCAGCCGGTTCAGTTTTATTCCATTACCTATCTTTGTTTCTTTGTATAAGTTATATATATATTATGCTTCATTAGGTCTTCTTAAATGTTTTTTTTTAATTTTCTTTGTTTCAAATATTTTTATCGTTATTTTTACCTTCTACTACGGTAGCTTTTCTTGACCATATTTATTTATCGTTCATGTCTCATAGTTGTACAATGCCGATGGGCTTAATATTGTTATGTCTTTATTTTGTGGTATTTTTTCATTTCAGCTCTTTTAATCAGTAATTTCACTTGCTGCTTTATCACAAAAATCGAAAAGAGAACTTTACTACACCCTTATTTTCAATATGTTAAATGATTGAAAAATATAGAGAAAAAAGAGTTTATATGTATATGTATGTATGTATGTGTGTATGTATGTATGTGCATAATGAAGCGTTTATTGACAATTACATAAAACTACAGTTACAGTTATGTATAATAATGGGTTATTATTTACTAATTTAAAAAAAAACAATCAATTATATATTTTCAATCTTCTCCGATTAGTTGTTGTCATCTTTCAATGATCTTCATAATTTGTTCTTCATGTAAGGATCTATTTTTATCGGCGGAAACTTTACAAGGGTGCCGATCAAGAAACTCGTCTTGAGTCGAGCGTTACAGCAGGCAAGTAGAAGCACTACTACTGCTATTTGTTTACGATAAATGAGTTTTGGATATTTTTAGTTGATGGATTTGTTCAAACTGTCCAAATGGCGATGAAACAGACTTGAATTAATTGTTTTGCTGCACGTAAACTATCCATTTTCATCATCGTGAGATGATAAGTTCATGATTAATTCAAATATCGACTTTAATGTGTCCTAGCTGTTCCATGTGTGTATGCGAACGCTTGAGTTATAGATGCTTAACATTTCTGCAATCTCTCGCGTCGTGTACCATCGGTGACATTGACGTACTGATACTACAAAAAGGTTTACATTGTACACGAAGATATATTTTACGTCATGTAAACAAAACATTGACAGTCGGAGCATGTCTCTACAATGGTCTTTACATTATGTAAACAAAACATTGGCAGTCGGAGCATGTCTCTATGGTTCATAACATAATAGTACAAAAATTTATATTCCGAAGATTTGTATTCGAGTAGATATAGTAATGCGGGCAATATACGAATAATTCTTTTCTTTTATATATTCGTTTTCGTGTAAATATAATGATCTAATTTTTAAAGTTTTGCGCCAAATTATCACATACCTTATTAGCTTAGTTCGTTCTTCACGTTCCATATTTCTTTACTATTTTGGGGAGTGAAGTTAATATATATGTTTTTTTAAATATTGTCCAAACGGTTAGATTATTATTATATCTCTATATTTTTCCATGTTTTCACTAACATTCGCTTTCGTCCCAGTTTTTGAAAATAAATACTGGTTCTTCATTTGTAACACTAATCCTAGATTTCTAACAGGAATGCAACAAAATTACTACATCCATTTAAGTACGTATGTGCGTTAAATGCTTAACTTAGTAGTCGCTCATCCGTGAATATTACAATATTAGCATACATAAAAATATTTAGTTTATTTAAAACATCGTATTTTATTCATTAGGTCTTTTGGGTAGAAGAGCATGATAAACGCTCATTTCTGCTGGATTTATTAAACGCAGCTGACTTAACGCAACCATCAGCCGAACATTTAACGCTCGTTTTCGTTGAAACCAAGAAAGGCGCGGACTCGTTAGAAGATTTCCTTCATATTGAAGGGTATCCTGTGACCTCTATTCACGGTGATCGTACTCAGAGAGAAAGGGAAGATGCTTTGAGACAGTTTCGTTCAGGCAATACCCCTATATTAGTAGCAACATCTGTTGCAGCCCGTGGTTTAGACATACCGCATGTCAAACATGTAATTAATTTTGATCTACCCTCTGACGTTGAGGAATATGTTCACAGAATTGGAAGAACTGGACGTATGGGCAATTTGGGTGAGTTACAAAAGGAAAAAGAATAAGTCTTAAAATTATTTGATTCGATACTTTGAAAATTTTATTTTTATGTTTTTATTCTTAGGTTTGGCAACTTCGTTTTTCAACGATCGCAATCGCAATTTAGCGTCTGCAATGCTCGATTTGTTAGTGGAAGCTAAACAGGAAATACCGAGTTGGTTAGAAAATGTGGCTGCTGATGGTAGAACTGCTAGTTCGGGACGTAGAGGTGGAAAGGGAAGATTTGGTGGTGGCGGTTTTGGAGCTCGTGATTATCGCCAACAGTCCGGATCACAGCGTAATCAACGTTCTAACGGAAACAATTCTTTCACAAGTGGCGGATATAATGGAGGAGGAGGTGGGTTTATTGAATACAATTTTATATAAATCAATATAATAGAAGTCATAAATGTGGTCTACTTGCAACTTCGTACTTTTGGACGGAAACAGGTTTGATTTATATAATTGCATAATCTTTCGCGGATGATAGAAGCAATACTATTTAGAAATATTGTCTGTCAGATTCTTCATATTCTATACATGTCTGCTTAAAGTGATAATTACGGTCAGGTAGAGTTCTAATGTTTTAAAGTCAGCATGTTCTAGCTACAATTTATATTTTATAGGATTCACCGGGACATCACACTGCATTTATGTAAATGAAAGATAGTTTTATAGTTGAATTATATAAGGATGCCGCTTCTAACATACCACATTAAATATTTCATTCAGCTGCTTTTCCGTATATAAAAAATTGAAGTTGAATATCTATATTTCGCGTTTTCGTCTTAAAATCTTTACCTTATATTCAGTTTCATGAAAGACAAATTTACGTGGTTTACACACTTCATCCAATTTGCTGATTGAGTCAGATACACAAGGAAAATATATTATTTTTCAATACTTTGTCAATAAAATCTGAAAAAAGTACTGGTGCAGGATTGTACCATCTATTGACAATTTGTGTGTATTATTATTTTGAAATAACAAAATGTTTTTAAAAAGTTTTTCATTAGATAATGAAGTATTTTTATGTTATTCGTGTGTGTTAAATAGTTACGTAACTCTACCAATATAACAAATAGCATACTATCGAAAATGACTATCATTGTTGCTCCCTAATTATAACAATAATCAAGAAAAGAAATAGCTTCATTGAAAAGTGGTCCCGAACTTTTCTATTGATGTTACTTAGTAATACTAATGGATGAATAATTTGCAATAACTTATTAAGATATATATATATATATAAATACGTATAAAATCAAAAATGATTAAATAACACTTTATATGTTATATATAAAGTGTTATATATATATATATATATTTATATATATATATATATATATATATATATATTACCGAAATTGGTTGCAGATATTGTCAACAGTTTCACAGAAGTCAGTTTTTTTATGAGGACTATTGTTGATCGCAGTGTATTTATGAACCACAATTTATCATTTTACGCAAACGCTCATTTAAAAATTAACCATATTGGCGAAAAATTGAAAATATTACCGGATTTTTTATAAACTTAAAAGATACATTATATTTCATTAAAAAAAAGTTGCACTTGGAGCGATGTCTTGGCACATGATACGCAACTGTTATTGTTATTAGAATGTACTTCCCTTAGTATACTATAAATTTACCTGAACTGAATTTGGATTAGCCACTTTAAGTGGACCGGCATATATATACATATATACATATAAATATATATATACTAAAGCTAACTAATTCTCTTCATATTCTACTTCTTTATGTATATATATATATATATATATATATATATATATATATATATATTAGAATATGTGTGTAGTAGAATATGGAGAGAATCAGTTAGCTTTCAAACATTGAAGAAGCTGCCATCAGTGATAGTAAAATGTTAAAAAAAGTAGTTAAAAAAAACATCCACCGAATTCTGAAAGAAGATTCTATTCTTTGTGTTAGCAATTTGTACAATATGGAAGTCTATATATGCTTAATAACAGTATTTTTGTATGTATTTTTACTTGTCCAATTCTCTTTAATGCGGTATATAAAATGCTAGTTTATAATTGAACATTTTGAAGTTACACGGAAGATCATGGATCAATCAATCAATCAAACAATCAGCCTACGGGAAATTCTAAAAAAAATACGAATGCTTCTGGCTGAATTTTGTTAATACATTCATGGAGTTTTAAGTTATATGCCGATACATACAAATCTTGTGAAGAGTAATTAAGATACAATCAGGTATTCTTGTCTTCCAAACTAGTACATGTATTATTGTGCACCATCGTCGGTATATTACTAGGAGAAGCTGTTTACGCGTAGTCCGAGTACAAAAATTACACTTATAAGTAGAAGCACTTAATAATTAGGACTTTCAATATACATAATTGAGAGAAATATTCAATTTACATTATTTTAAGGCTTAAACGTTGACTCAAAGTCAGATAAAATGAATAACTTTATGGTCAAACGATGATTCGGGAAAAACTTCATAACTCGGGACTGTATTAAGTATATAAGCATTTTAACAATAAACTGATCGATAAAAAAGATATGGTTAAACATGTTTTAAGGACAAGGATAGTTGGAAATCAGTATGATGACACAAAACGGGATTTACATATCAGATATAGCAGCGTTTAAGGTATCAAGGGGTAAAAAATTTAGAAAGATAATATACAGAGTGTATCAAAAGAAAAACAGGTCAGGCCAAAGTTATTTCTGCATTGAGGAGTTAATACAACTGTTTATTTTTTGTAATCTTTTCCACAATACTTTCTGCTGTAATTCGCGGTCAAACTTACGGACGATAGTGTGGATGCTTTTCAAATCTATAGTACCGTCGGTAAGTTCGATCGCATTATACAGAATTCATCTGAATAAAAACAAGAATAAGATCTGTGGCAGTAATTGTAATAATGTACATATCTAGAAAAGCTGAAAAGTAATCCATCGAGGGACTTTTCCTGATATTCAATTTTGGTAATTGTCATCTTATCTATACTGCCCTACTACCTGCTTAGATTAAAATACCAAAATATTAAATGAAACGCGAATAATCTCTATGAGTGTGGTGTTCAATCTGGTAATTTATTTATTTGCGAGAGGTATATGATTGTAACTTTTATCATGTAGTAGAATATGTGTAATCACGTAATGTAATTCTTAAAGATTTTGCTGATATGTTGTCAATATGTGCATTGTTATTTGTAACAACCCAGAATATACGAGAATCATTTGAAAACTTTTGGGATGAAGTATAGATAATGGTATTAATCCAATTTGTTATAATTTAAGGAACCGTCATTCTATAAAAGTACTTGTCATCCAGCTATTTGCTGACATAAATTAAGTAATTAGCATAAGATTTGCTGCGACAATCTTCTTTTTCCCTTATTTTATTCTTTAAGATGTTCATTCTTCTTCACAGCAAGAAAATGTAAGATAAATGTTTTAAACAGATAATTAAATCTGTAACTATTATTGCATATTTTCTAGACGCAAAAGAATCGATTTTTAATACTAACATAATATTGCTGGTGAAATTGAAAACGTTATATTTTATATTATTTTGACAAGTTTTCAAATAATCCTTTTAGCATTAATACTGATTTCTTGATGTATTAAACAAACACTCTTACAAATAAGTTTGGGCACAAGTTATATTATTGAAATTAATAAAGTGTTATGACTGGACAAAAAATACTCTGTCCATTAACGTTGGATACTGATGTGTATGTAACACAATATACACGGTTTTGGATAATATTCAATAATATTCAATTTGGCCAGTCAAGCAGCACGATCGTTTTAAAAGATACACTCCGAGAAAAAAATTTGGGGCGCTTAATTCAAAAGTTTGACATGTGAATGTGAGGTTGTGACTGGAGCCTATTAGATTATACAACAAAGGCTTTTTGCTTAGTTGTCTATATAATTAAAAAGTAGTAATCATGGAGATTAAGGAGTAAAATTAAAAGTGACAATATTATACTCTATTTACACATTTATTGATTACATTACAAAATAAAATATATTTATGGTATTCATATATCAAAGAAGCATACGTTTTTTTAAAAATTTTTATTCAGAATCACTATATGAAGTATCACTGTCCGATGCACACTTCTTCGTTGTCAAACAACAGATCTTTTGTCATATAGTCTTTTCTAATTTTGTCGATGTGGTTACATTCTACTCTTCCATAACTCCGGGGTTATTTGATTTACTGCTTCGTGAATGAGTTTTTCCAAATTTGTAGTTCCAATATTGTGTGACGCTACTTTTTTCTTAACCATGCTCCAAATTAGCTCTATAGGTTTCAAATCATAGTGATACGGAGGAAGGTATAATACAGTGTGACCCTTGAATGATAATCACCACTTTTAGTTTTTCATTTAAATAAAAGTAAACCATCTTGAATAAAACCCATACTACATCCGCAACGACCAATTATCTATCTTTGGCCTGCCCCATCTTTATTCAAAACTCCTTGTTTGTCAGGACATTGCCAACACTTCGAAACAGTATAATTTTGATGTACGTAGCTGTCGTCTAAATATACAACAGGTCTTTTATTTTCACCAAGTTCATTATTTGCATTTAGGAAACGTAAATAACGAGCTCACCATGCCTCAATACCATATCGCTCCATCAAATATCTTCTATTTGACTCACTCTTTTTATACTTAAATCCCAGATTAGCTAATAGTTTCTGTAATGTTTCCTTTGAACCTTTGAATTGGGTTTGATTCGCCATGAACGCATGTAGGATATTTAGAGTTGGCGCGGTCTTATCAACTGCATATAAGGAATGAATTTTATTGCGAAGTACACATCTACCACAGAAAAACAATGATATAATAAATACTCACACAAAAGTTAATATTTTCATATCTAGCAAAATACGAGGAGACCTTTTGATGGAGATTGAACAAGCAATATCCATTGATGAAGATTGTGGATCGGCCTGAGGTGCTCCATTTTTCTTTTTACAAAGCGTCTGCTTAATTTGGCGAATTGTTCTCTCGAATTTTCTTGTCATTGTTGACACACGAATTATAACCTGGACAACGGAAAATGTATATTTTTTGGTTGCCTTTTCGCTCTCGCAAAATGTTATAATATTCTGCAGCAGTGTGAGCACTTCACTTTGGTCGAATTTTCTCTTAGGTATGTTTGTAATACATCTAAAAATAAATTATATCTAACACACATGATAGCAACACTTAAATTAACATTACTAACCTAGAAATCAGACAAAAAACGCTTTAGCCCTGAAAAGGACAGTTAATACTGAAAAAAAAACGAAATGGAAATGGGAAATAAAAAAGAAACTCTATAAACTAACGAAATTACAAGAAACACCAAACTAACCTATAAACTCAAACAACAAATAGATAAAAATAGATATGATATTGTACTTGACTGTACTTCAACTGAATGTATAGGTAAGGAGGTAAGAGGTAAAGAGTTTCGCGTATTAGTTCACATTTTTTCCGCCGGCCAAATAAAATTGGTCGCACAATAAATAAATCTATCATTGGCGTAGTGTTTAAAGGGTATAAGTAAATAAATAAATACATTTATTAATTTCAAAAATCATTACAGAGGTCTTAATGAAATATAATTTAATAAAGATACCAAAATTTAACACATAATTAAGAATTAAATTAAAGTAGTGAAAATTCTCAGACTAAGAAAATGTTTTGGAAACATTTATTATGGATTATAACTATTTTATTTTGTTTTTTGCACAAATTAATAATTTGCGCATATCGCTTCAGAAGTCACATTTTTTTGTAAATGACACCCATTGTGTTTAATACACAGATTTACTCTTCTTTTTGCATTATCGAATACTTTGTTTTGTAAAAAATACTTGGTGCAACATTTCTTGAAGAATTTCATTAATTTCTCTTAGTATATTCTTTAGTTCTTCTAATGTATATACTTTGTTTTCAAAAAATCTTATTTTTTAATATTTAAATAAGTAAAAATCCGGCGGAATTAAATCAAGTGATGTTGGAAATTATAGTCCTTGACAATAACTGTCACCATAAATTTATTGTAGAAATCCAATTGTTCGTGCTACAGTATCATCTTGTTAAAAATATCCATTTGTTATCTGCTTCTGGGTTTCCGGGCTGGAATAGCATCACTAGTATATCTGCCGACGTTTCGTACCCATTTTTATGGGACATCTTCAGGGCTGAACTACTGCACTGAAACTGAGTTTCAGTGCAGTAGTTCAGCTCTGAAACACACATCTTTTTTCTTATTTCGATTGTGTTATTTTTTCGGTACTTTACCGAACATCTTCCTTTTTATTTTCCGCATTCAAATTCACAACAAGAAAAGAGAATCAAAACTCTTGCTTTATGAATAAACCTTGATATGTGAGCTGTATGTATACTGTAGTATATATATTTAGGACAGCATCTAATGTATCGATAATATGTTTTCTTCAACAAAAATAGTTTGTGTCCAAACTATTGACAGTAGTGTATTTATTTATTACGTGTTTGATTTTACACGTATGTGTATATTATATGGTTATGATATTGCATTGTCAGATATTTATTTCAAAATGTGGAATGGATGTTTGTACAGTTGATAGATTTGTTTTTATATGGTTAGTTTATTGGACATAATACACCGAATATTTTGTTTCTATTTTATAAATTCTTCTGATAGTGGTTGTGATGTGAGTTACGTTTGTTTTGTTAAGTTTGCAGCAGGCTGAGAGCTAGGTGGTGTTAGTGGTATATCACGCCTAAAATTTCCGAATCGAATTTGATGGCCGTTATCAGACAATTTTTCCTGGTTTCCCTGCTCGTTTAAGGTGAATGCTAACAGAAATATGTGAAATCGAAACACAAACGCCGGCGTACTAATATAATAATTGGCATTGAGCTGTTGGAGAATATGAAGCCATGGATTAATGTTATAAATTAAAAAATCGGATATTAATATTATTATAAAATGATTATGTATTGTGTTGTCGAAAAAGTCATGACGTATTTTTTTTTTAATTGTGGAACCTATAAGAAATCTATCGGAAAAGTCACCACATATTCTTTCTATTTTTCATAGGTCATTTATTAATACAAAAGGAGATTCATCGATTATATATTGCCTGTGTCATCGATTATTTTGGTCGAATGTTTCACTATTCAAAGAGTTTTAAAGAGAATGGAACAAGTGGAAGTATAAAGGTGAAATATCTACTAAGTATGGTGTGTGTGGCATATCCCATTCAAGATCCAATAATTGTTGACGAACAATCAAACTTTTCTTTGTCCTCTGTTCATGTTATGAAATATCACTTTATGATTAACAAGCTTTGGATGTTTCCGGTTGATGGATTCGTTCAAAATGTTCAATTATTGACAATACACAATTGAAGTAATTGTATTGTTCCTTGACAGGAACTTGAAAAACGTGACATCGTTCAAATTCCACCATACAAAGAACATAACTAACTTGGATGACGTTTTAGACGAATTTTCAGGTTGGGACTAAGACCATTTTCACACCACATTGTTGTAAATAATCCATTGTCAGCACCAGTTTATTAATCGCTTCAAAAAGAAAAGTTTTCCAATAATTAAGAAGGATATTGCAGATGTTTATACGCGGCGTCAAGTGAACTTCTTTGAGTTCATGAGTAATCCAAATATCGTACTTTTTCATGTGGTCGTGAACACTTGAATAATTGATGTTTAACGTTTCTGGTGTCGTGTGCCATGAATATCACCCAATCAACACTTATTTTGTAATCAATTTCAGTGGGCGATCAGTGGTCCATGGTAAAAGAGTAAAATATGACGCGAATTGTTTTTCATTTTAAATTTTTTCTAAAATTTCAAACACTCAACAAATCACTTAATTTTTTTTTAAAATGAAGTTAGATTTGTGTCATATGGCATAGTATAAGGATAAATACGAATGACTAGCACTTTGCAAAAGTGAACTAGTCATCTGTTGCAAAAATGCATCATGATTTTCCGATAACCTAATACATATTCTACCTAATGACTTATCTATAATTACAAAATTGTTTATATTGTGGAATTTGCTTTTTTGAAATATAGTAGCATAGAAATATCATTTTTTATAAAAGCAACTGATTGTAGTGAAAAATTAGAAACCAATTTCTTAAAAAAGTAATGATTTCATGTTGGTATATGAATTGATAGTAAATAAAGAAACTGTAGATTTCTTATTTTGTTTCAGGTGGATATTACGGCAACGATAGAGGAGGTAATTATGGTGGAAGTTACAACACTTCTGATGATTGGTGGTAGAACGAAGTCTCCCATACATTACTACAAAAAAATATATACATATATATTCAATCCAGGATATCATTCTTTTACCCTGTTTACATTTAGGGCATTATAAGTATTTTATTTGAGTTGTTTTTGGTTTTTTGTTTAATAATTTGTGATGTAATCCTGGATACGCCGATGTTAAATGGACCCGTTAGTTAAAACAAAACAAAACAAAACATCTTACAATGAATATTCATTATTACTAATTGTAGGTGACTAGCTCACTTTAGGAATCAATCAGTCTTAAGAATCTGCAATTTGTTTTGCACGTCTTCCCCTTAATAAACACGAGACGTGTACTACCATATTTTGCTATCCCGATTATCAGATAGCACAATAAAAGCTATAAGACCACGATTATATAACGACGATAACAACATAAAAAATACAGAAATAAGTGAAAATGAACTGCAATATTTGGAGTGTCTTTGAGTCGAAGTGACAAACCAGTCAGTGTCTTGTGTGATTTCTTTCGATAAGCGAATGCAAATGCGCACGTTTTGTTCTGTTTGAATGCAATTTACGTAATGCATGTGTATAGGCGGTCACACGAAAAATGACATGTGACACAACAGCATGCACATGTCCCGACTCAAGAATTGTCGTTGCAGTTACAGCTGATGAGGCGCTAAGAGTATTCTATACACACACGACTGTGATATTACCGATCTTATATAAATACATTAAAATAGTTATAAATGGATGGCACAAACATGGATATTTATACGATTGTTATTAGTGGCAGTCGTTAGACTATTGTGAATAAGTCTTAGCGTGAATAATAACTTATTATTATATAATAATTTAAATAGAAACAAATTTTTATGGTAGTGTTCTGACAGTGTTAGTGTGGGCACTTATTTTGTGCCTAAATTGAATCTTTATTGGGCAATCACTTCGGTGTTGTATATACGAGTTATAAGACATGTCATATTTTACCCAAGCTATCGTCATTTGATCGTTTGTTTCGTGTATTCCCATTTTTCATTCACTTATCTCTTATTTATGAACGTTTGTTCTAAAATGCATATAAAATAAATTAAGGCTGACCTACATGACATTATTTATAAAAAAAGTTACTAATAAAATAGATTTCATTTTAACACATGTTACTCGTAAGTGAGAATAACTTAAGCTATTGGTATAATAATTTTTATTACACATTTCATTCTCATTGTTCCAGGCCATTAAAAATGCATTACTTATATCAGAAAGTTATTGGAATATAGAGGTTTTATAAATAAATTATTAGATATTGGTTAGTATTGGATAAAGAGTACGATGTTACGATGTTAAAAATATTCGTAGACGATATTTAATTATTTTTCTATATTATCACCTCATACTTTACCTATTATTTATACGTGACAAGAATAAACTCACTTGTATGTGTACAAAATACTATGGGATTTTATTAAGAAATAAATATACTTTTTGATATTACAATTTTTAAGTTCTTTTCCCTATGTAAATAATTTGTATGTTACCAGATACTTCAAAATCGGAGGGGCTAATATCAGGCCGATATATTGGGTGAAGTAATGATCCTTAACCCAGTTCTTAAATTTGAAAAGTACTCATATAACTGTATTATATGCTGATGCAAAATAAACGTAATGAACAAAAATAATAAATTAGTTGACCATGGATGACTGTTTGTTGTCAAGATAGCCGTTAAACAATTTAGTTGTTCATATAATTTATGAGTATCGATAGTTTTATTTCAATTAAAAAATGTTTTATGCCTTTGTAGTTCTAACAATTTTGAATGCATATCGATTGAAATAGTTCTTTTATAATCTCTGAAATCTATGCTCTTACATATCGTTTTTATTAAGGAATTATTTACACTATGATGTCTAGATATTAAATTTTTTTCGGAATTGCAAAAGTGGAGATTAATACTGATTCAAAAGAATAGCTGCAAGTAAAAGTATACAATTATATAACCCAGAGAAGCTCATGCTATGTTAATTTAAAATAAAACTTTTTTATAATTTTAAAAAAGGACTCAGTGTTAGTAAACTGAAACCATTCCATAGTAATTAATGTATCGATCTATTAACAGTACATTCTTCATATATTTCTCATTTTATTGCAATAGTATATTCTAACAAAAAATACTGGGTTAATATAGCGATCGTCATCTATTTAATATTTAACAAATTTTTCTCTACTTACACCAAAACCTCTTAAATTGTATTAATATATAAGACAATTCGAGAAAATGTTAACACTTTTATGAACAATGTAGTAACATGCATACATGCAATTGATATAACGGAGTTTAACTGAATCGCAAATTAAATTATAGAAATATATGTAATATTTCGTATCTACTATATCGACTATATTATTAAATCATTTAGTTTAAAAAAATTCTTTTAAATTGAAGTTCGTCTATATAGGAACTCAAAACATAAAAATTAATTATGCTTTAGTGTTTAAATTATTATTATTATTATTTGACTAAGTGCACTTTAAGAGAGAATATATTAGATAAATAACTTTTTAGGGAATTTTGTCTTCATCATTTGCTGATTGTTCTACTTAATAAATATTAATTACAATATATGATTAAAAGATGTTTAAATTTTCCTTTTAATGAATTAACAAAATAATCATTTGTTAATAATTAAAAAATCAAACAGACGCTTGCGATAATTAAAAAAAATCTAGGTGAAGTTTAAGATAAGTTTTTATTACAGTTTTATTTAAAATTAAAGTGTTACACTTTGTATCGAATATTTTCAACTGTAATGTATTTAGGATCAAGAAGAAAATCCGACTATTATTTAACAAGATGGTACAAATTTTGGTAATAAGCATTTTCTTTTTAAGAAAAATAGATATCGTACCTTACCAATCATTTCTGAACCTTATCGGACTATAAAAGAATATGATTGGTGTTCTTTTTTGTAAATAAATGAAATTATTTCTTGAAATTATTCCAAAAACACAGAAACAATATAAATTACATTTTGCAGACTTTTGAATATAACTGTAAAAATTATAAATAAATAAATAATGGAATGTTTTTGTCTTTTTATTTTTAAGTAATTTTGTCGATTTAATGTTTTTTTTTTTATTTTTATATGCATTTTGGAAATCTTTTTGTGTATGAATATGTAATTGATCCTCATTCATACCATACTATATTAGATATTATTTAATTAACTTATTTGTAGTTAGTGTTTGTTTTATTTTTTTTTAATAAAATGGAAAACTTATTTATATATTGTATACTCTTAGTTTTTCAAGTTCTTGTTAGATGTAGACATAATAATTTTTAAAATGTAAAAAATGCAATATTAATAATTATACTTTTAAATTGGGTTATTTGACAATTATTCTCTTCTCTAGTTCTTTCTTTCTATTTTTTAAACTTATTGCAGAGGATCAGAGATAAGTTTCTTCTTGAAATTCGATTTTATTATTTTAATATTTGCTGTGATATGGTTAGAAAATTCGTGCCTATTCTAACAGAATATGTGATGTTCTCGTTCTAATTAAAACTTGAATATTTTTTATTTTTGAATTGAGCTGTGACTGCAACTGGATTAATTTCTTTGCGCTACTGAATACGTCGTTCATCATAGATTGGTCGACGTTGTATTCAGCATTTTAAAGAAAATCTTAAAGGGTTTGTAATTAAAGGGATGGCAAAATGCTCTATTACTCTTCGCATTTGCCAGGAGTATGTTATAATTTAATGCATTTATAATATGTTCTGGTAGAAGATGCTATTACAGCATTATAAAATAATAAATTTATTTAAAATCGAACAGGCGTATTATTGTTTCACCATTTTTCAGTTAAGACCTAGTCAAAGATAGCAGATTTTAGGAGGAGATTTCGAACTTGGTAATTGAAAGCGTTCGGTACATCAAGCAATATTAACGGTGGTGCATCATGTAGTTAC
Source organism: Dermolepida albohirtum (assembly GCA_031893035.1). NCBI lineage: Eukaryota > Metazoa > Arthropoda > Insecta > Coleoptera > Scarabaeidae > Dermolepida > Dermolepida albohirtum. Next base: position 19,199 of record JAVIWB010002168.1, read on the forward strand.
ATTAACTACTGTTCTTTCGTTCACTTTCACATAAAATTTTATTTACAAATATACATTTTAAACAGAAACTTACCTATTAAAACTTGTTTATTGTGTTCTGTTACTGTTGTTCTTGTTGCTTGTATTCATAAAATTTATCGTTATTCAATTAAGAGGTTCTTTGACGTACACTCCGCGCAACATGAATAGGACCACCCGACTTGTTGCAAGCTTTCGGTGGTTTGAAAAACAATTCATTTACTAAAAATACAATGCAAGTTTGTAATGGTATGATATGGCAAATAATACGCATTATTGCGCAATAGTGCCTAACGTTATGCATTGGGTGACGTAAGTACTACATACATATAAAATGCACCGCGCCGGTTGGATACGACCAGTATTTAATAGTAAGCTACCGGATGAGTGTCGAGTTACAACGTGTATCCGGATAAACAAACATCTGTAATTAAGGGTATTGTGCAACGATGGGACGACAGAAGTGCTTAAGTATGGAAGAAATTGGAAAAATTAAAGCGTTCCATCAAGAAGGGTATTCCTCAAGGGCTACTGCAAAGAAAATAAGTCGATCACACCAGGTTGTGAACAATTTTATTAGGGATCCCGAGAATTATGGAAAACGTTTTAAAGGGCGAACAACATCCGTTACAACTAAGAGAGAACGTCGAGCCATATTACGCGAAGCATCGAATTCGGCATTAACGGCAAGACAAATCGCGAATAACGTTGGAACGAATGCATCGGTAAGAACTGTACAGAAGTTACTGAAGACCTGTCCGCATTTAAAACGTTTGAAAATTAAACGACGGCCTCCTTTAAGGGAATTTCAGCGCACTGCACGTCTTCAGTTTGCTCAAGCAAAAATGGGGTGGACAAGAGAATGGCAAACTGTTATTTTCAGTGACGAGAAGAAGTTTAATTTAGATGGCCCGGATAGGTTTTCTTATTATTTCCACGATTTACGTAAAGATGAAGTGATTCAGTCACGAAGGCGAGCCGATGTTGGTTCAGTCATGGTATGGGGAGCAGTTTCCTATAACGGACCTGTTGATTTAGTAATAGTGAAGGGCAGACAGAATTCAGAAAAGTACGTCCAGCTGCTGCAACAGGTGAAAGACAAATTTTCCAACGTTATGGCAGGTGGGCCATTTATTTTCCAACAGGATAATGCCAGTATTCACACCGCGCGCATTGTTCGACGCTGGTTTCAAGAACAAGGCATGGAGGTTCTCGATTGGCCATCGCTCTCCCCCGACCTGAACATCATAGAAAATGTTTGGGGATGGTTGTCGCGTAAATTGTACTCCAATGCTACCCAATTCAGTTGCGCTGACGAACTAGAGCAGGCGCTGAAACGAAGTTGGGCGGAACTTCCCGTTGACTACTTGAGAACCCTGTATAATTCCATTCCATCCCGACTATTTGAGGTTATAAGAAATAATGGCAAAAGTACTCATTATTGAACAATAAAGTATTTTGTTATTGCAAACGAATCTTTTATTTTGTAGATTGGTCGTATTCAAGTGGCGTTTAATTACTCTACTTATTGTCATTAGTAACGTACATTTGCACTGACTTTTTCAAAAATTATATTTGGTACCTACATACATCTTTTTATCAACCCTCTTATTTTCGAAAATAACAATTCCAGCGCGCTACCATGTTTATACCAACTACAAATGTCATATATGCAGTTGGTCCTATTCATGTTGCGCGGAGTGTATAAGATCTAAAGAAATAGTAAATTAAATATATTATCATAAAATAGCTAATAATTGAAGGTTGATATATAATCCCTTGTCACATTAATTTTCGTATTCTGTATACGTATTTCGACAACTAAGTTGACATTATTATATATATATATATATATATATATATATATATATATATATAATTATTCCAGGTGCGACACTGTTTAATTATCTGGTGGTGATGGCAACTTAGTTGTCGAAATACGTATACAGAATACGAAAATTAATGTGGCAAGGGGTTATATATCAACCTTCAGTGATTAAGTTAATCAACCACAGGCTCCATCAAAATTACCAATAAAATATCTAATTAAATAAGAATATAGAAAAATACGATATATTGTATACAAATTATTTACAAACGTTTATTAATCAAAGAAATAAAACAATCGAACATACAGTTATTCTGACTTATCAAAATCGTCATTACTTAAAGATACAGCTTTTTTGTTTGAATATCAACATAGTATTAATTTCTATGCATTTCTTTTCAATATTTTTAACGTGCTCGCATCATTTTTTCAAATTTTTGGACTTGTTACAGACAACTTTCTGCTAAGTTTAATCGCTTTATTTAAAAGCGATTATACGTTTTGCGCCTTTTTGTTTGACTGTAACCTAAATGAGTTCATTCAATAGGATTCAAGGTAGGATGGTACCGTGGAAACTCTAAAACTGTTTGTCCATATTTTTATATGTGACGTCAAACTTATATTAAATGTGTTTTCTACTTTATTAAGGAATAAAGTTCAGGTTCAATCATTTCTAATGCAAAAGGGATGATCTTTTAAGCAAATCACGAAGTCATTCAGTTTCTTGAGAACTGCAACAAGTAACTTTATTTACCTTCGCGTTATAATGAGGTGCATTACATATAACAACAGACTGCGGAGGGAAATTTCTTATAATATTGTGAGTTCATTCATCAAATCTCTAAATAGTTTGAAGTAAAGCTGTACTCAATGCTTGCATTAATACAAAGGGTACTAGAAAGGTTTTGCAATACAGCTTTGTTTATTTAATTTTTTCAAAGTAATTTCCTCTACACTCAATACACCACCTCCCCATCCTCTGAAACTAATCTTTAAACCAGTTCTGCCAAGTTTCACTAGGGAGTAAAGCACACTCGTCCCAAGCCCGCAGAAGGTCCTCATCACTGTAAAACCGCCTCCTTTTTAGCTTCATTTTCACATGCGGGAACAGTGCAAAGTCGCAGGGAGCAAGATCTGGAATGTAGGGAGGGTGCTCGAGAAGTTTCAATCCTGTCGCGGTCAAATATTCGGTGCAGGCTTTGGCTCGGTGAGCTGGAGCATTATCGTGATGGAGGAACCAGGTGTCCATTCTTGACTTAGGCCGCAGGTTCTTCATAGATACAATTACTTTAGGCAGGCACTGTTCAGTATACCACTTAGCTGTGATTGTCTTCTGTGTGTCAAAGACGACGCGTTCCACAAATCCACTCGATTGGAAAAATACAGCTATCATTTTCTTCTTTACAGATCGGGATTTTCTGACAACTACGGGTGTATCCTCATCTTCAAAGATCCAAACTTTGTTTTGAGCTTTGGTCGGCACATCGTAATAGTACAGCCAGGTCTCGTCACCTGTCACGATGTTGTTCACATACCGAGATTGTCTCTTATTAAACTTTTTTAGCATCTCCCGGGACCAAGTCACACGTTGTGTCATCTGCTCTTCAGTCAGCCGATGCGGCACCCAGAGAGAACAAAGTTTCTTCACGTGCCAATGATCATGCAGAATTGAACGAATTGCTGGTGCATTTAGGCCTGAAATACCCTCTATCTGTTGATAGGTCACTCGCCTGTCTTCACTAAGTATTTTCCTCACAGTAGTAACGTTTTCCTCCGTAACTGACGTTCGTGGCCTTCCCGTCCTCTCAGCATCCTCCACAGTTAAATTTCCCCTTTGGAATTCTCTATACCACCTGAATATCGTTGTTCGATGTGGACAAACATCACGTAGTGCAAGAGTAATTTCTTCGAAGCACTCTATTTTCAAATCATGCACGAAATTATAACGCAAAACTGCCCTTATCTCATTTCGTGACCACGATGCCATCGCAAACACTTTACACTCTCACTGCTAATGAATAACTGAGCCCATCGACATGGCGCGGCGGCTACTATGCACGTATGCACATGTTTCAACATGCAGCAACAAGCGGCTTCCTGTTGCGTCATATTGCAAAACTTTCCTAGTACCCTTTGTAGTTTATGGAGAGTTAAGTTTGACTACATTTGGATCAAAAATGTAAATCGAGAAATATATTTGCGTTTTTACACTGGTTATAAATGAACATCGAGTAAACGTTCGTATATTTTAATGAAATATAATTCCAGCAAGATATGATCGTAACAATTCATATAAACACTAATAATGTATCGATTCTCTCCTGCTTCATACGCATTCAGTTAATCTATTAGGTATTTTTGAAATTAGGAAATCAATGGTAGCCTGTGCTATGCTATTCCAAACTTCGAAAATCCTTTGCTGTAGAACATCTACATTGTTTTGAGGTGGTTGGAAAATTATTGATCTGTCTTACCATAACCCGCACGTGTTCTGTTAGTGACAAGTCCAGCGAACTGGAAGGCTATGGTAGAGAATATTAGCATTATTTAGAAACTTTATAATAAGTATGTGGCCGCGCATTATCCTGCTAAAGCATAATCGAGATGCGTCATTAAAAACTCGATTTCATTCCTCATTCTAGTGGTACCTTTCGTTACCCCACTTGTCATGCAATTTTATGGCGTGGAGTTAGAGGTAAAAAAAGAAATGGTCGCTACAGTCTAAGTCTAGAAGGTTGAATTCTGCGATATGTAGATAGAATGGCGATTTATTGATTAAGTAAATCTATTTATCAACAATTTCTCTTATTGATGAGATGGTCCCTAACAGCCACAAACTGAAAAGCACCACTGGTGGGTGCTTCTGCGACGTCCGGGCCGTAATTGACGTCGTTACCCATTCTTTTTCTCCCATCTTCGCCAACATAGAGCAATTGTAGGGGCATTACGTCCTACACGAATGGATAATTCGGCTTCTCGTAGACCTATTACCTTGGCGCAATCAAACTAAATTGGTGAAATTGTGCACGTTGTCGAATAGGAAGCATTCTTTTACACTCTACTAAGATTATATAAAGCTATAAGTATACTTTACAGTAACTAGTATCAACACGCTAAGAAAAATGAAAAATTTAACAAACTATTGATATTATTTTTTTTTATAACTTAAATTATTCAGTAACTAGTTTAAATAAATGTAAAGTGATGCATAGAAAAAACACTTAAAAGTACCAAATTATTTTACTTTGTCGTTTATATCGTACGATAGTACCACTCTCACAAGGACACCACGGGGGTATAGCTTAAAGCGAGTAAGTGCTTTCACTTTTATCTGAGAAATGAACGTAAAGTTCTCTTACTACTTTATATATTCAACTATTATTTTGTCGTTTTAATAACTCAACTCTCTTCCTTGTAAAGTAAAAATTTTTATGACTTTTTCGATATAAATGTCGTATAAGTAACTTTTACGACATTTCATAATAATCTATTATTTTGAATATCAAAATAATTTATTATTGATATCACAAGCAAAGAAATACATTTTATATGTCACGGTGTGCTGAGATCATTTGTGGATATTTTTAAAACAAAATATCTTGACAATTATTAAATCAACGGTGCCAATTCTTTGAAGGATTTGGAGCAGCTTTTTAAGATAGTTTGAGCGAAGTAAATATATGTATGTATGGGTTATTATCATATATAAAGAAAATAATAACACGGTTGCACTTATTTGAAATGAAATCTGCTAGATTAAAAAATATTTAAAAAACACGAAACTTATTTATTGATCGCCACAAAATCTCTATTAAATATATAAGTTGTGTTACATATAATTTACATATTAAATTAAAAGCATATTATCTAAACCGTTATAAACGAATAAACAGCCTGTATTATTTGCATGAATTCAAGCGATTAAGGCTTACGGTAAAGAGTCAGATCAAGAGCGCATACAGTGTATATCTAGTCATAGTCGGGTCGTCAGTATCTTCGAATCCCAAAATGTTTTGGAGTTTCATCTATAACAAGTGTGGCCAATCGCGAATACCTACTTCAATGTATTATGCGGATGAATTGGATGGCGCGCAGGTTATAGTTAATGGATTTGCAGATTACTTTGCGACTGTTTATATGTCTGGACAGAATAGCAACAGCACTTTCGAAATGAATAATTTTCCGACTGTGAGTGTCTCCTTCCTATTAGAAAAAGATGTTGACAAGGTAATAAGGAAACTTAAACTTAAAGGTAAAATGACGGGGAAGATCGAATACCTAGCTTTTTGGTTCATGACTGTAGGATTATCTTAATGTATCCGCTAACAATTATTTTCAACTTGGCCTTATAAACCAATACCTTTCTCAAAATATATAAAGTTTCTAAAATATGTTCAATTCTAAAGAAGGATTCTGCAACCAATATTACTAATTGTCGCCCTATATCAATTCTTAGTAATTCTGCTAAAGTTTTCGAAACGGATTTATATTCACACATATGTATATCCTAAAATAAAGTGTTACATCTCACCATTTCAACATAGATTTATAGAAGGACGATCTGCTGTCTACAACTTAGTGTGTTTTTCGCAGTTTGTGTCTTCGACTCTCGGCATCCAAGGCCAACTACATGTTATTTACACGGATCTGGCCAAGGTTTTGCATCGCATTGGCCTTGACATTCTCCTTCATAAATTACATCATTTATCATTTTTTGAATCATATTTATATAATAAGCCCCAAAGTGTTATTTACCACGGCCACAGATCCTACACCTTCTATGCTACTTCTGGAATACCTGCTATTCCTAATATTTTTCTATGATTTGCTTAATGTTTTGAAGTGTGAAAGGTGCGCTTTTGCTGATGACTTGAAAATACAACCATGCTCAAATGTATTAGACACCTTACGAATTTATGTACATACATACATATATAGTTTATATAGTTTAGTCAAAAGAGAGGTGAGGAAAATAAAACTGTTGTGAAAATTATGTACAAAGTGTTATTTAGTAATATAGTACAATTTATCAATACTTTGTCGCTCCGCCCTTGGCCTTAATGACAGCTCGCACTCGTCGAGGCATACTTGCTACTAAATTGTAACACTCTGCCGGTGGTATTGCAGCCCATATTTCGCGAATTTTTGTTGATAATTCTGCTTTTGACAGGCATTTATGTTCCGTCATCTTAGTTTTTAAGATACGCCACAAATTTTCAATGGGCGACAAATCGGGACTTTGTGGCGGCCAATCCAATACCTCCACTGTGTTTTCCTCGAACCAACGCATTACAGCTCCCGATTTGTGGCAGGGCGCATTATCTTGCTGAAAAATGTATTGTGGAATATCCTGGTCGAATAGTTTTAGCACAGACGGTTCTAATACTTCCTCCAACATGGCTAAATAGCGTTGGCTATTCATCCGTCCATCGCATAGGTACACTTCTCCAACACCGTATGCAGACATACAACCCCAAACCATAATACTATCACCTCCAAATTTTACTGTGGGAATGATACATTGTGGTTCATAAGCTTCCCCTTGCCTACACCGAACGTATAGCGTCCCAGGTAGTCCCCAAAGCTGCCAGGCAAAAGAAGAAATTTAGCACTTAGACAGGATTAATTTTGTTTAATGTTACATGTAGACTGAATTGCATACAACGATAAGAATATTAGTCATAAAGATGTACTTACATACCTCGATATTCGATTCATCAGACCAAAGAATCTTCGACCACTTCTCGATTGTCCAATTATCATGTTGCTTGGCCCATAAATACCGCTTCTTTTTATGAGCGTCAGTTAAAAGCGGTTTACGTCGCGCTTTATACCCTTGTAAACCAGCACGCTGGAGACGCCTTCTCACTGTTTGCGCAGAAACTGTTACGCGATAACGCTGTTTCAGCTCACTGGCGAGCTGTTTCGACGATTTTTTCCTATCACTGAGAGCCAGTCTTTGTAAAATTCTGTCTTCTCTAATCGAGGTACAGGGTTTTCTGCCACTTTTTGGTCTGTTAACAAACGACCCACTCTCCTGATAGCGTCTAATGGTTGTACGGACTGCACATCGCGAACATTTTTTTTTTGCAATTGCAGCTATTGATAACTTCTGGGAATGCAGTAGCACTATTTGGACGCGTTCCCCTATCGACAACTCGCGTGTTTTAGGCATTTTTCTTCAACAAATAACTGACACAACGTGAAAAAATAGGATAATCTAATTGATCTCTACCACAAACTCACAAACGCACGTTGCTCACACTGCTAGAATGACACTAAATTTCCAAATTCCATAATTTCCCCTTTCCACCTATTCTTTTCAATAGGGGATTAACTAGGGTATTCAAAAACGCATTTCTGTAAATACCATTAACTATTTTTACGGTTAATTTCCGTCCGACTTGGATAATACCGAGAATAAGGGTTTTTACCTGGGGTGTCTAATACATCTGAGCATGGTTGTATATTGCACTATATCCATGACAGCTGACTGTCTTCGCCTGCAAAGACAACTGCAGATTATTTATGAAAGTCCGAAATGTAGAATTGTGACTTACTTGAATAAGAGTACACCTAGTATTTACAACTATACTCTGGAGAACACAATGCTTACTCTAAGTCATGAAATTAAAGGCCTTGGTGTTTACTTCGAAAGCAGTTTCAGTTTTGCTAAACATATTGATCAATTATGTAGATCTGCGTTAAAAACTATGGGATTTATTTTACGAACTTCTCGAGCTTTAGCGAACACTATCATACATACGTTTGTTCAAAACTAGAATGTGCCTCTTTCGTGTAGCGCCTTTGTTATGAAGTGTATAAATCTACTGTTGAAAAAGTACAGCGAAAGTTCTTGAAGTTTCTGTGTTACTTCGTGGACAGGATATACCCTCCCACAGACATTGATTATAAAGTATTTCTTGCTAGAGCTGAAACGGTTTCTCTTGAATGCAGGCGTGGGTTGGCTTAGGCAAAATTTTTGTACAATTTGATACACAATAGGATTGACTGTCCACAACTTCTCTCTCAGCTTAATTTCCTGGTGCTAGACTATCTACTCGTTCAAGTCGCACCTTCTATTTATCAACTGCGAGGACTAATATTGTTGGCAATTCGTTATTATATATAATGTGTCGTACTGTAAACTTGGTTGCTGATTATTGTGATATTCACCATGATACTCTACAGAAGGTGTTTGAGTGTGAGATATCTTACTTTCGTCATCACAATTTTTAAGTGGCACTTCACTGCAGGTTCGATGAGTGTACATGAATTTTACTCATTTCTCATTATTGTCAGTTTTTACAATAACATTACACACATTTTAAGTACGAGTAGCATGGTAGTATGGGTAAATATGGATGTCCTGGTTGTATATTCTCCTCGTATTGCCTCTGAAATTAATCCGCTTTTCGATTAACTTATAAACATAATGTGTCATAATATAAACTTGTACCGTAATGTGAATTCAATATTTGATTGTGGATCGTTGTGAGAAGTGTTTAATTTTATTCCTAAAGTATTAGCTGCTTAGAATTATTGCTTGCTTGTAATAGGTTTAGCGTACGTATAAATAGACATAGGTATAGATGTGCTTACCTTGAAATGCATTTTTGTCCTGTAAAAGGAAATTTCAGCTGGACAATTAAAAATATTATTATTATTATTACAAAAGATACTAGGAAAGTTTTGCAATATGACGCAACAATGAATCGTAGGAAGCTACTTGTTGCTGCATGTACAGACATGTTCATACGCGCATAGTAGCCGCCGCGCCATGTCGATGGACTAAGTTATTCATTAGCACCGAAAGTGTAAAGTGCTTGCGATGACATCGTGGTCACGAAATGAGATAAGGGCGGTTTTGCGTTAAAAATTTGAGCGTGGTTTAAACACAGACTAGTGCTTCGAAGAAATGGCTCTTGCACTAGGTGATGTTTGTCCACATCGCACAACGATATTCAGGTGATACAGAGAATTCCAAAGGGTAAATTTAACTGTGGGAATGCTGAGAGGCCGAGAAGGTCACGAACGTCAGTTGTGAAGGAAAACGTTACTACTGTGAGGAAAATGCTTGGCGAGTGATCTACCAACAGATAGAGGGTACTTCAGGCCTAAATGCACCAGTAATTTGTTCGATTCTGCATGATCATTGGCACGTGAAGAAACTTTGTTCTCTCTGGGTGCCGCATCGACTGACTGAAGAGCAGATGACACGACGTGTGACTTGGTCCCGGGAGATGCTAAAAAAGTTTAATAAGGGACAATCTCAGTATGTGAACAACATCGTGACAGGTGACGAGACTTGGCTGTACTATTACGATGTGCCGACCAAAGCTCAAAACAAAGTTTGGGTCTTTGATGATGAGGACACACCCGCAGTTGTCAGAAAATCCCGATCTGTAAAGAAGAAAATGATAGCTGTATTTTTCAAATCGAGCGGAATTGTGGAACGCGTCCTTTTGGACACATAGAAGACAGTCACAGCAAAGTGGTATACTGAACAATGCCTGCTTAAAGTCATTGGTTCTATGAAGAACCTGCGGCCTAACTCAAGAATGGACACCTGGTTCCTCCATAACGATAATGCTCCAGCTCACCGTGCCAAAGCCTGCACCGAATATTTGACCACGACAGGATTGAAACTTCTCGAGTACCCTCCCTACAGTTCAGATCTTGCTCCCTGCGACTTTGCACTGTTCCCGCATGTGAAAATGAAGCTGAACGGGAGGCGGTTTTCCAGTGAAACCCCTAGTGAAACTTGGCAGAAATGGTTTAAAGATTGGTTTCGGAGGATGGAGAGCTGTATTGAGTGTAGAGGAAATTACTTTGAAAAAATTAACTAAACAAAGCTTTATTGCAAAACTTTCCTAGTACCCTTTGTATATAATAATCCACAATAACCTATGTTTCACAAGTTAAAACAGTATTTTATTGAAGTTATTAACGATTATGAAAAACAGCAGCAAACGTCAACTTGACGGCTTGTTATTTTCATATCTTCAATTTTTATAATTATTTTTTAAATTGATAGCTTAATTATTAGATGATAAATAGGAGATTATTAAGAGTTTAATTACCTGTCAGATTGGCAAAATCCGTTAAAACAATCTACTTTTTATTATTGCAATATTGACTAGGTACCCCATTAAAGTAATTATAATTATTTATAAAGAAAGGACATTCTAAAATACAGACAGACTTATAATTACTTAGATAATCTTATGAGTGTGTTTTTAATTTTGTTTTAATTATATGTCTGCACGCCGTGACACTTGATTAAACGCGGTAAGCATATATTTTAAGAACAAAGATATGAGGAACTTATTAAACAAGGGACACTCAGAAATAATCAGACACACGCAGAGGATTAATAGGGGGATATTGACATTAGCATTAATACAAGGTAATGATGGGCATTTTGACATACTACTTAACAGAATGCAACAGCTGATTCTTTGTAGAAGTTCTGTGTGATTTAAATTTTTTTCCCATTTTAATTTAAGGCAGTTTTCATTTAGTGACATACGAATTTCTCTTTTACAGGAGACCTTCAATGAGTTTAATTAGTGACTGCTGGTATATAAGAATTGCAATGCTGTAGCACTGACTAAATTTTACAATTGTTATTAACTGCAATCAAAAATAAAAAAGTAATTGTTTATGTAGACATAAAACACTATTACATTATATTTTCAACTTAGACATTAATTAAATTGCTTCCTAAAATACTCCGCAGAATTAAAATTGTATAGTATGCATGAATTTCAACTTTTCGGGTTGGTAATTTTTAGTCTTGTTGGCATTACCGAATAGTGTACGGAAATGCCCGATTATAGCTGATATTCTATTAATACAGTTGGTACATTTTTTCTTTATCGATACCTTATTAAGTTTTAGTAAGATGAATTTCGTTGGTATTTTCTAGTCAATAGAGATTTAAATATTCTTTAAATATGAAATTAAAACAGCATTACGCTATATTTTCAAGTTAGATATTAGAAGTTAAATAGCTTCCGAAAATAGACCACGCAATTAAAATTATATACATAATGCGCGAATTTTAAGTTTTCGGGTTGATAATTTTTTAACCCAGTTCGAATTACTGAACAGCGTACGTAAATAGCAGGAATTGATTGTGGATTGTTTTTATAAACCTAACTTTTCACATAACCCCAAACAAAATAGTCTAACGGTGTCAAATCACATGATTTTGGTGGCGAATTTACATCACCGTTTCTTGAGATTACACGTCCAGGAAATTTTTCTCTCAATAAATCAATTGCTTCGTGTGCAAAGTGAGGTGTAGCGCCATCTTGTTGAAACCACATATCCTCTAGATCAATATTCATTAATTCAGGCCACAAAAATTCGGTTATCATCCGACGATATCGATCACCATTGACAGTTACAACTTCTCCAGCAGCATTTTCAAAGAAGTAAGGTTCAATTACACCACCTGACCACAATGCACACCAAACAGTAACCCGTTTAGGATGCATAGGTTTTTCATGAATAATTCGTGTATTTGAAATTGACAAATGAACGACGTTATATGCCTTCAGAGCTAAGTCCTTGTGTAAAATACGCCATGTTGTTGATCCACTAAGTCCAAGGTGTTGTGAACGACCACTACGACTGTATTTTTCACTTTTTTAAACTTCCACGGAACCGGTCTCTTGAAATTTTTTAATAATTCGACCAATAGTGTCTTCAGATGGACGATTATGTAAACCACAAAATTCATGTAATTTTCTAAAAACCGATTTCACAAAACGCTGATTTTCATAAAATAATTCAACAATTTGAACGCGTTGTTGTACCGTGCACGAAGCCATTTTTATAAATGTCATACATCACACTTTTTAAAAGCCCACATTCCCAGACAAATTCAGTGCGCCATCCATATTTTATTTATTAAAAAAAAAACTGCGCAATTTGAAACACTCTTTAGCTCATGTTCTAAAGGGTTTATACGCTTTTTCTTTACCGGTACGTCATTAAGTTTTAGTAAGATGAATGTAGTTGGTACTTTCTAATCAATTGAAATTTAAACAAACTTTAAATATGAAATTGTGTATTTCCGGTTACAATTTTTAATAAATAAAGTTTGATATATCTAGTTAGTAAATAATGTAAATTTAGTGTCTGAAGTAGTACGACATAACTGGTGACATACTGAATAAATAAAAATTGTATTATTTATAATTATGTTGTTAATATTCTAGCCCGGCAGTATTTATTAGTCAGTTGCCGTGTCTGTGATTATCACATACATATTTGAATAAGTGAGCCATAGAGAGAATCGTACTATGTTTAAATATTTTCTTACGTTACTCTGTCGAATTGTATACGTATATTTATTACATTGCTTTTAAGTATAGGTGTGCTTTTTTACTCGCATTGTCAATTGAAAAAAGTATTCAACAGTAAATAATTTGTTTTGTAGAAGATACCACAACTTCACGTTTATGTATTATACAGGCCTGCGATGGAAAAATTGTTCAAAATATATTCCAGTGATTTTTATAGTTTTTTATACGCTGATTACGAAAAAAATAAAAAAATTCCATCACGTACAGCTTAGTAACGAATTTCACCTGAAATTATCGACAACTACGCATTTTAGGCAAGTAAGCAGTACAGTGTTTAATCTTAATAATTAAAATTATTGGCCGTGAGAAATATTAATTTGGTCGGGTGGCAACACTGAGTAGCTGTCAAACCTTTGTTCGATCCCCAGCCATTCTACAGCAGAAGAAGCACAAAACGAAATTTTAATGGGAAGCGAAAATACTACAAGGACTATTAAACGAGAAGGGTGTTTTTATGAAAAATGTCTGATTACTTATGATTTGAATAAAATGTAAAATAAAATATACATTAGATTTTGTATTTGGCTTACTATTCCTAAAGTACATCTGCTTTTTTTTGTGAGAAAACTCTACGTGAAAAAAAAACGGTTTTAATTTTTGAGTGCAGCAATGAAAAACAAAAAAAGTGACTAAAGTTAAAACAATTTTTAAAAAGTATTTTTTTGCAGGCCTGTGATATTTAAAAATATTTGAAGTGTTAAAGAACAAGTAGTTTTTAGACATTGGTTCTCCAAGCTAAAAACGTAACAATAATAAGGAAATAACACAAAATTAATCAATTTCGTTGATTTTGTCTTTCGTATACGAATAATTTGCAAAGTAAAATATTAAGATTTTTATATATTCTTAATGGTCATCTGATGATCTGATGAAAACGTTTCGAGTGAAGCGTGAATTCATTTAAACCGAATATGCTCCATTATTATCGACAATGTTTCGCCATTTTTTTGGTAAATCCATGATACATTTTGAATCAAGTAGTTACCTTGAGAGATCCAAAATGTTTATATCCGGAATGTTTACTCTTATTAGTCATAATGTATTAGACAACACCTTTCCTATTAATCAACTACCTGGCGTAATCTCTCTAGTTGTAAAATTGATTTGTGACAATATGGAATACATCACTTGGCGTCAAAGAAATTGTCAAAGTTTTACGCTTCCGATTATCGTACGTAATCCATTTTTCATCTCCGGTTATTAAACGAAATCGATTTCATTCCGTTTCAGCAGCGCATCAGATGTTAATTCGGTCCATCATGTTTTTCACGCTCAACTCATGAGGAACCCATACGTCAATAACCAGCTTTGTGTAAATTTTGCCAACCAATAAAACTATTAAAAACATTCTTGAAATTTCCAGAACGAAAGCGAGCGAACCATTTCCGCGCAACAGATTTCGATAAAGTACCTTCAACAGTTAAATGTTGCAGAATTAGATAAATTAATAATAGAAAAGAATTTCATTCAAAAGCCGTAAAACGAGCCGTCGGTGGTGTCGCTGTGACTTGTTGTTCTTTAAAACCTTTAACTTTTTCCCAGACCCAATATTTCAATGTTGAAAAAGACCGTTCAGAATCAACTGACGTTGAAGGTGCAGAGTTAAAATGTGGTACATTTTGGTAGTTACCTTATCCAAAATGTTTTATGAATGTTTATTTATTAGTAATGTATTATACGATAGACACTACCTGCGTAAAATTGATTTGTGACAATATGGAATACGCCTTTGAAGAAATTGTTAAAGTTTTACGGACTTTGTCTACACGCAAATATCTAGTGCTGAAACAGAAATCCATTTTTCTATGTTAAAACTATTAAAAACATTCTTAAGAAATATTATCGAACAGTTAAATGTTTTAGATAAATTAATAATAGAAAAGAATTTCATTCAAAATATTAAAACCTTTAATTCTAAAACAGTTGGAGTATTTATTCATCTAATGTTGATTTTGAAGGGCAGAGAATGACCGACGAATTTAAACGTGATGGCTTATCCAATATACTCTATACATATTCTGATAGTGACTGCTCCATTTTTGAGTGGTTACAACATTTTATAAAATATTTTAAATTTTTAAGAATCATTAGATCAGTAAATTCTCCTAATTTTAGACAGACGCACTGCAAAAATGTAGACGTAATAAACTTTGCTAGAGAGGTATTGTTGTCATTTCCAACGCTCTTTACACACAAACTTCAACCTTTGGATTAATCATTCTTAGAGCCTCTAAAATATTATTTTAATAAGGAATCTACCACATGGATGCGGAACACTCTGACTCTGTAATTAAACAGACAAATATTTCCTAAATTTTAGGAATTCTGTTTCCTCAAGTAGCTTATATGGAGACGATAATGAATTTATTTGAATCATGTGGATTGTGGCTATGTAACAGATATAAATTACGTGAGGAGAAGTATGTTATGTACGAAGATGAAGAATCTACAAGATAATCCATGTAATGTCTTTTAATGTAAAAAAATCCAAGTACGCCATCTATCAGAACTGATATAGAATTATATCTTTAATTTATAAAATTCGGGCAAGAGTACGATTTAGGAACCTTGATTTGGGATTTATTATCCTAGATATTACTTTTTTCATATTTATATTTTGCTTTAATTAAATGCGTTTTACATTATTTTGACAAATTTAAATGTAACCCATATTAATAAAGGTTTGACTAGCGCAATTACATATTTATTCAACTATTTTCCAATCACCTATGACAATTTGTTGTTAGCTGGCACGAATTAAGCGAATTGCTATTTATAGCCTTGTTAGTTGTAGTAGTTAGAGAGAAAGGTATTCAAACACATCGAAATTATTACTTTATTCAACGATTGTCATAAACAGTTTGAATAATTAATCAATAAACAAAATAAACACCACTAATCTTGATAACTTTCGACCATCTGCTGGGAAATTTAAAAACTACGTTCCCTCAAAATTTATTATCTGTAGAAGATTGCTCTAAAGGTGTTTCACACGCCTTTGAACTATCGAAATAATTTCAATTAAGCGAATTTAAAAAGAGCGGAATAATTGCAATATATGTGGAATACATCGGTTCCAACTTAGGGCAACTCTTATCGGATCTGCAAGAAACATAAGTATTGCCATGATGGGAGACGATGTTGTTTTTATTGTTCTGGTCGTCTATCATCGATTGTCATTTTTCGTTGATCGAATTGTTTCTATATTTATTGGAATTAATTGTTCAGTTAGATCTAAGAAGCACAATTTTCTTTTAGTGCAGATTATTTTTTAGAGATATTAATGATGGATCATTTTTTGAACTATGATCTTTTCTGTTAGATGCTATTCTAAAGGATAGATTTTTCTTCCCCAGTATTTATTTGCTTTAAAAATGGATCACTGTTATGAAATGTGGTCCACTAAATTGCTGTCTATTAAAGCGTGAGGTAAATAAACATTGCATTGGTTGACGTATTCAAGGAAAGGGATAAATACGGTACTGTTTGATATATACGTGTTATCATCGTTGTAAACATTTTTTCCGATAATAAAACAACATTTAATGCCGAAAATGCCCTTTATTTTATTCTATTGCGAAAATTATACCAAACTGTTGTATCTAATACAGTTCATTGAAATTTCTTAAACAGCGAATTATTGATATGATACATGGCAGAACCTGTAATATGTTAGGACATATTCAAATATATCGTTCTGAACTTTCTGAACAACCTAATATTTTTATTGAATAAAACTTTTTCTTTGAAAATTAAATAGCTTTGTGTTGTATTCAAATCCGCGATTTCATGTGCACGTCCGCACGATAATTGTCTACATAGTACGACCGTATTCAGATGGTATAAGGGGTTTCAGCTAAGAAATATCGGCTTGGAAGAAGCTTCAAGGCCAGGATGTTCCATATTCTTGGTAATGTCTGTTAGTGAGGGGAATTTTGACTTGCAAATTATCGTGAGATTGAAGAGTGTCTGGGTATTCATGCACCCTTAACATTTTATACGAAGACTGCGCGGAAGGAAGGTCATCCTTTTTGGATATCTCACGCTTTAATCGACGAGTAAATGTCACGGCGCGTTTCATGGTGTCAGGATATGATCGATAAATTATAAAATGGAAGATCTCGTTATGTTAACAGCACCTCGACTTGGTGATGAAACCTGGTTTTGCTATTATGACACTTCCACTAAAGCATATAAAAAGTTCGTCTCTTCAAAAATGAAGATACGTTCACGTCTATACGGAAATCTCGGTTTGTTAAGAAGAAAATATAGGTAATTTTCTTTATAGCGGGGAAGGGTTGTGCGCGTGGTACTGTAAAACAAGAGTGGCATACCAAGGAATGCCTGCCCAGTGCTTATACATTCAAAAATATTCGTTTTCGCTCGAGATCAGACACCTAGTTCGTTGCTCCAGTTCATCATTCCTACGTCTGTACTAAGCAGAACTGTGCTGAAGATTCTGAAACAGCGTCCTACAGCTCAGATCTCGTTCCGTGTTACCTGGCACTGTTTCCTCACAAGAAGAACGGATGAATGCATGTACTGGTTTCGAAGAATGCATAAGTTTAATTCGCCTTATCCAATTATAAAGAAACACCTACATTACCTTTCTTTAAATACATAGTATATCGGACCCTGTAAAGAATATGGTTTACATAAATAGCATTATTTTAATAAAATAAATTAAAACATATTCTCAACGTTTGTATTTCGACTAATAACATAAGCATGAAAATTTTGTAAATATCTAATATCTTTTTACATACATACGTAGGAAAAGATTCTAAGAATTTGTTAACACTGTCTGGATACAACAGTGACAATTCGAGGGATATTTATATAAAAAAATATTGCTATTGCTATTGGCAATATTTTTTGTTTAAGTAGAGTATAAGTTCATACGACGATAGTTTGACAAGTAGTGAGAATGACACATAGGTGGCTCTCTAATTGGTAAAACAAATGCACTGTAATTTAGGTTGCCTATTTATATGTTTACATTCCGATATTTAGATAAATCGGTTGATTAGTTTATTTTTGACAGCTGATTGAAAAATAAGCAACACGTCGTTTTGTTAAAATGGAAACAGCGGAGTATCGTGTGGTGATTAAATACTTCGTAATTAGGGTATGAACGCTATCGAAATAAAAGATGAGTTACGGGAAACATTAGGTGAATCTGCTCCATCATCTGCCACAATAAGTAGATGGGTAAATGAATTTAAACGTGGTAGAATAAGCTGTGTTGATGAAGCGCGCTCTGGAACACACAAAATCGTGACTTCTAAGGAAATGATTATAAAAATCCATAATATTATTACGCAAGATCGACGACTCAAAGTGAGAGAGATAGCAGACATGGTAAACATTTCAACAGAACGCGTACACCACATTTTAACGAAAGAATTGGGCCTTTCCAAACTTTCGGCAAGATGAGTGCCGCGATTGCTTACGACTGATCAAAAGTTCACTTGTTTGCGCATTTCCAATGAGTGTTTGGACCTTTATAAGCGAAGTCCGGTTGATTTTTGTAGGCGATTTGTTACTTGCGATGAAACTCGGATACACTACAGTACACCCGAAACTAAACAACAGTCGAAACAATGGTTAGAACGTGATTCTGCACCTCCAAAGAAAGCGAAAACCACTTTATCGGCAAACAAGGTGATGGCAATTTTTTGGGATTCAAAGAGCATTTTGCTCATTGATTACCTTCAGAAAGGTGTCACAATAAACGGACAATATTATGCAGAACTTCTACAAAAATTAAATGTTGAGATTTGTGCTAAACGGCCAGGAATGGCAAAGAAAAAGATTCTGTTTCACCAAGATAACGCTGCCTCGCATACCAGCACAGTTGCGATGTCCAAAATCCACGAGTTGCATTTCCAATTAGTACCGGATGCGCCTTATTCGCCAGATCTAGCCCCTTCCGACTTCCACCTTTTTCCAAAATTGAAAACGGCACTAGGTGGAAAGAAATTTTCGTCTAACGACGAGCTTATCATCTTCGTAAATGAGTATTTGCAAGCCTTCCGGAATCGCATTTAAGAGATGGCATAAGGGCATTGAAGCACCGTTGGAATAAATGTATTGCTCTTTCAGGGGAATATAATGAAAAATTAAAATTATTTTGCATTTAAAAAATTCGTTTTTCTTTTCTATTCTCACTACTTGTCAAACTACCTTCGTATAATCTTTAATACTTTACTAAGAAATCGAGCTTTTGTTACAAAATATGACCTAACATTTTTTTCTTGCTGTGTAATTACATTTCCCAACCTTGGGATTGCTTTGCTTTCAAAATAAAAATATGTTCTATTAATTTAATTGTAAGTTTTATATCCTTATATGCGAAATATTAAATTAATAGAAAAATAATTCTCTTAGAATGCCAATCGTTGACATCCTATGTTTTACGAAAACGTATTTAAACCAAATCAACATTTACTTTTATTCTGGTTTAATTATTACTTTCCTTCGTTACTTTCTCTGTATTGCTCTCTGTAATGCTTTTTTTTTAATGTAATCACTCTTATAACTGAAATTTATAAAAAAAATGTGTCCATTAGCGAATATAATAAATATTTGAAAGCAAAAATAAAGTCACAAAGTTTTATGTAGGTATATGACAATAAAAGAGAGTTTGTATGCATGTACACATATATAATTTAGATTATAATTGGAATATAAGTAATTTTTGTATATAGTTAAACAGGTATCAATTAAAAAGCAAATTATTAAGCATCAGAATAAATACTTAAAATTAAATTCAATATAGACTAGCAGTTTGATAGGGAGTACAGCAAATATACATATTTGACGTGTTTTCACGGGCATGTGACGTTTAAGCTGTTTAAATATTCGAATGGGAGGTATCTCATGACGCCATTTTATGTGTACAGTGGGGATTTAACTGGTTTATTGGATTACATGAACTGGAAGTAGGGGAAATAAAAAATTCTCTGAGTACATAAATAATACTTATAACTACCTACCTACTAAGGATAAACTTCATTCTTGGCTATAGTCATCTCATGCATATGTTTTTATAGTATGCGACTATAAAGTTCGCAAAATTATAAAATCGCTTCTTAAATTTTTAGTCTAAAACAATAAAGAGAACTTATTTTGAAGTAAAAAGTAATTTTATTAAAAAATGTACTATCAAATTTAACTATAACAAGTAAAAGTATGTACGCAATTTCTTATTTTCGTTCGGATACTAAATTTCTAAAATCATCATATACCTAAATTGAAGTTAAAAATAAAATTTATATTGCATAAAATAAAATTCATTTCAAACGAAGGAAGACACATTTCTATATAGGTATTCTTTTCACTAGTCTTTCCAGAATAGTATTTGGCCTATTAGCCCAACATTTGACTTGTTGTGGGCCAAACTTTAATGTGCAAATACGTTCGCGGGCCGCGTTTAAAAGTAGCGCATTTTAAAGTAGTGTGCATAATTTTCAGCGATAGATATCAGACATGAAATAATACGACGAATGTCTCGCGGGCCGGATCAAATCTTACAGCGGGCCAGTTGTTGCCCACATATGCTGTAGAACACTGCGGAAATCTATTCTGGAAGTAGGATAAATACTACTCAAAATAGTTACCTAAATATTTCATAGAAATGATAATAAATTTAAGAAAAAAAGTTGATTTAGCATCATATTTCTATTTCGGTATATTTTTGAAAAATATCTCACCACATTACTTGTCTGGACAAGTTTTAAAGTGATCTTGTTGGGAGGGTATAAAATGTTGATTTTTTAGTATAGGAAAGTACACAAGAAAATTTAATTTATAAACTTTATTGCAACAATTCATATAAAAAAATAGACATTACTAATACGTATGGTCTCCACAAACTAAAAATGCTTGGCATCTTAATGGTCCGAATTAGCAAATCGAATATTTCTTGGGAAATCATATTTCATTCTTCCCTGATAATAATTCGAGCATTTTTGGTGGCATATTTCGTACATCAACATGTCTTTCCAGAACATTCAAAGCGTGTTATACTGTATACCAGGTATGGGCAACCTTTGACATGTTGTGGGCCAAACTTTAATGTGCAAATACGTTCGCGAACCGTGTTTAAAAGTAGTGCATTTTAAAGTAGTGTTTTAAAGTAGTATTCATAATTTTTAGCGATAGATATCAGACATGAAATAATACGACAATGTCTCGCGGGCCGGATCAAATCTTACAGCGGGCCGGTTGTTGCCCACATATGCTGTATACCATCTCAGAAATTGGCTGGCCATTTAATTTTCTCTATACCAACTTCATAAATCAGTTCATGATTTTTGCTCGATAGGTAAGAGCATTATTGTCCATGAAAATAAATTTTCTCTCACTGCTACTGCAAATGGAAGAACAATTGGTTGCAGACTCTTATTCAGAATTCTTTGGGCAGTTAGCATTTTATATGAAATAAAAACTGTGTGTCGGGTTTACGTCAAGTCGAAATTTGTCTTTATCTGTCTGCAACGTAAATCTGGATTCCTTACGGAGTAATGCTTACTTCCATTCATTATAACCCCAGTTGATATAGTCATTTGCCTATAGCATATTCTTTTATGCTCTGCAGTAAGACGAATGCAACTAATGATTTTCGGGCATATGAGCCAGATATATGCAAACAATTTTTTTTCGTTTGCTTTGACAGTAGCCTTTCATTGGCAGTAGCTAATTCATTTCGAATTTGGGTTGCATTAAGAGTGAAGAGCACGATTTTTACATGCCAATTGCGATAGGTTTCCAAAAACCGATTCCAACATTTAGAAATTATGTTTTGGTTCACTCTAAACACTTTAATATATTCTTCTACTTTCTAATAAATCGCGCTGCGATATTCACTCCACAAATTTATTGTTTTTTTACTCGTTATATAAATAAATTTTAATTTCTAATATTTAAGGTTTTTATGATGCAAAAATATGATATTATATTACTAGGATTGTTCAATAGAAACACGTTTAAACTGCCCAATCGTGACTTTATCACCATGGCATCGATATTCGACTGTTTATTTTGATTATTTATATACTAGTGATGCATCTGTCAAATACATGTATTGCTTGCTTCTTTTTAAAAGTCGTTAGAAGTTGGAAGTATATAGCTTCGTTATTGGAATAAATCTTTCATGCAACGGAACCTCTTTCCAGAAAGAAAAAGTGTGTTTTGAGAATAACTGTCGCTTGAGGCTACACTCCGCGACAACAGTAGGACATTGGTAGTAGGCAATCAATGTTACAAGGGAGAAAAGTCAGTAGTTGAATATTTCTAGAACAAAAAAGTCGGTAAAAAAACCATGTATTTCCAGGAATCTCCTTAAAGTAGGTGGGACAACTGTTTAGGTCACATCAGTTTTGAAATTGTTCTTAACCAATACTAGTAAGTATTTCGTTTGTGAGTATTGTGTTTACATATTGTACAAATATTTGCCTTCTATTTCGGCATTTATTTCAACATACCTTGCGAAAAACAATTAACATGAACTGAAATAGTTTTATTTCGTTGTTGGTTTGATAAATATTGGTTGATTAGTAAAATAGGAAAAATAGATCTGAAATCTTCGTGTAATTTATAATTATTGGGTTATTGAGTTTGTGATCGTTGCACAAATATAAAATTTTTAAAACTTAATTTCCGGAAAGACGGAAATTAAGTTCTTAAATGAAAAAATGCATAGCGCTAATTATGTGAACTTAATTAACGATTAAATACCACACCATGCTGTACGAATTTCAAGTTAGGACTTCATTTTCCAACTTGATAATGCCTCAACACTTTCGATGTGGAGAAATACCAGTTCTTCAGCGTCCGACTCGCTCGTCCGATTTGAATATTATTGAAAATTGCAGTATCTTAGCACATCAATTTGGATCAAAACAATATTAAGAAATTATATGACAGTTTACAGAAGAGGATGGTTGATGTAGTAAAACAAGGTGACCCAATATAATATTAAAATTTATTAATGGATTTGCTCTCATATGTTTTTTATATTTAAATAAATAATGATGCCTATACTGTTGTTATATTTTTATGCTTAACAATGTTAATTTTATAATAATATTATCAAGTATTTTAACTACGAACAGTAAAAAGCTGATATGTATGATTATGGAGACCTAAAATTTCTAACAGAAACTACTGAACTTTCGAGTAAGGTGATGTCCTATATTTTTGTCGCTGAGTGTAAATCTGGCGAACAGATAGGACGAGGATCAACCTGAAATCTGAATTGATCCATTTTTTGCGAACAACTTAATGTCATGAGAAGGCGAGTTGCTGTGATAAAAGAGCTTCTTATGTATCATTCCATTATGGATCATTCCAGGTCATTTTTCTGAAACAGTTTCCAATAGAGAGATATAATGATTTGGCCCTACCATTTATGATAATGACAATGGATTTGAAGTAATTCACGCGTTTAATTTTTTAACAATTTAGGAAGTAAATATTCTTTGAAAGCGAGTAATTTTTTTTGTATTTGACAAATTTATAATTATAATATGTACTATCCATCATATAACACTTTTATAAGTATATGCAGAATCCTTATAAAGAAGCCAAGTTTTTGAAATGTATAAAGTTATCTAGCCAAGTGGGTTGATATGATGCTTCTTCAAGATGCAATTGATAATGTTCATGTCCACGTCCACGAAATAAAAAAATATTTTTATTTATTTTGTTTTATGAACATTTTCGAAATATGTAAAACACAAGGATTTATAAAGACATATTTTACAAACTTTTTTGCTTTACTTTCTCTCCTTTTCTTCTAGATGTAGTTTCTATTTTGTTGTAACAGTAGGTCTTCAATAAATTTATCATGTAGAAAATATTGTCTATCACGTAAGGATTGTTTGTTTAGTAGTTGTTTATCATTTCGTTTTATCGGCTTCATTAACGTCGTTCTTTTCAAAGTAGTGAGTAGTAGCTTCTGTTAATCTTCGGGTTCAGATTATTTCATCTTCTTTTTCAGGGATGTTTAATAAGAGGTAGACAAGCGAATGTGAAGTAATTTTGTTTTATTTTGTATTTCGTATAGATTTATAAATAAGATATTCATTTTCGATTGATATTCCAAATATATCAGCCACTTGTGATACCAATGAATAGATCTAATTACTTGTCACGCTGGGGATCCGATGGCCTGCTGTTTAGGAAGGTTTTTCGTGGTTTTCCTTTCTTGTTTAAGTGAAAGCTTGATCGGCAATATTAATGCCTCTGTCCATATTGTTATATTTTAGGATCGTTTCAGGTTTTATGACTTCGTCAGTGTTCCTATTATTTTTTTTGGTCAACATTAGGTTTGCAGAAAATATCGAAGATACACAATCAACATCTCGTTTACCTTTCCATTTTAAAGCAATCTTGCCATCAGAGTTTTTAATTTGTTAATTTGTGCGCCAATATGATGGTGAAGGTGTAATAGTGTGGACTAAAATAAGCACTAGAGGCATAAAAACCTTTATTTTTCAGAAAATGTAGTTCTAGCTGCTCAAAGATAGCCAAATGAGATTATACGACCCAATGTTGTATTGTACGAGGGAGCGTTTTTATATTCGCGGAATGGGGGACAAGGGGTGGAAATAAAAAAACCAAATTATTTTTCTTTTTCAATATATTCACCTGCAAGACGGATACATTTTTCACATCTTTCAATTAATTTATTTATACCCTCATAAAAAAAATGATTTCTCTTTATCTGCAAAATACGCCGAAACTGCCTCCTTGACTTCATCATCGGCAGTAAATTTTTTACCCCGCAGCTCTTTTTTCATTTTCGGAAACAGGTAATAATCACTCGGGGCCAGGTCTGGGCTGTAGGGTGGGTGATTCACAATTTCGAAGCCCACCTTATGCAGGGCAGCTAACGCAACGCGGCTCTTGTGGACGGGCGCGTTGTCGTGCAAAAGCAGAACACCTTTTGTCGATTTTCCCCGTCTCTTCTCTCTAATGGCTTCTTTTAGTCGCTCTAATATTGAAGCGTAATATTCTCCGGTTATAGAAACACCTTTATCTTTATAATCAATCAACAATATTCCTTCCGAGTCCCAAAATATCGTTGCCATGAGTTTCCCAGCTGATTGTGACACTTTAAATTTCTTGGGAGGTGCTGTGCCCTTTTTATGCCACTGCATGGAGTCTTGTTTGGACTCAGGTTCATAATGATGAACCTAAGTTTCGTCTCCAGTAACAATTCCACTCAATACACCATCCTTGTCTTCATTACAGAGGTCCAAAAATGCACGCGAACACTCTACGCGCTGTTGTTTTTGCGGCGGCGTGAGCATTCTCGGCACCCATCTTGCGCTGACCTTAGACATGCCGAGATGATCGTGTAGGATTTTAAAAATTGTTGTATCGGATACTCCAACCATTTCTGCGAGTTGTTTCTTCTTTAGTCGAGCATCTTCGAGTACAATTTGTTCAACTTTTTGGATAAGTGCTGGCGTGGTCACCTCAATGCTCCTGCCCGGCCTCGGGTCGTCTTCAAGGGATTCCCTTCCTTGTTTAAATAAACTATGCCACTTGTACACCATGGTTTTTCCTGGACAAGAGTCGCCGTAAACCAATGACATCTCATTCATTATGGTCGCGACTGATTTTCCTTGCCTGGTGAGGAACTTTATAACGGCACGATATTCGATTTTTTCCATATTTCACTTTTCACTCCTGATTATGTTACTTGGTTGACGATAGCTCAAAGACTAACTGTCTAATAACAATGAAACTTCGTATTTATACTAATCATGAGTCGCTGCACAGGCCACGCCCCCAATGCGCCTACTCACCCCTCTACAACCCGCTCATTCCGCGAATATAAAAACGCTCCCTCGTAAGTAGCGGCAGTGAGAGAAGAATTAATTCTTGCAGATGATAATTCATCGTTCTCATCGAGCAAAAATCCTGAATAACAAACATCGTGAACTGGATAGACGAAGTTGGCACAGAGGGATTGGAGTGATCAACCAATTCCTCAGATGAAAATACAATAGAACACGTTTGGGATGCTGTGGGAAGACGTGCTGTTGCATAAAATATACCGGAAAGAATGTTACAAGTATAACAAATTGCCAGCGAGGAACGAAATACGATTCCGGAAGAAATGTTCGATATCTGGTCCATACTATTAAGATGCGAGACGTTTGCGGATGTTCGTGAAGATCATTACTAATTTTTATTTTTCTGTAAGAATTTTTGCAATAAAACTTGTGTAAAATTCATAATTTCTTTGCTATACTAAAAATGCAACATTTTATACCCACTCAATAAAATTACTTGTCTAAGGATGTTAAAATAGACTAATGCATTGAGATACTTGTTCACAAATATACTAGAACCAAAAATTATGTTAAATCAATTTTTTTTATATCTATTATCATTTCTATGCAATATCCGTGAATTATTTTGAGCAGCGTATCTCGATTGCGATGATAATTGTCTTGAAAATTCCAACAAAAAAAAAATTCAACGGTTGGATAGCCATTCATCTGGGGACTTGCTGATATAATTAACAAGCTTGCAAGTCGCAGTTTCGGTCGATCGGTCAGGATGATAACATATAATGCATTGAAGGGAAGTCGATACTTACATATCAAATTCATCACATGTGATCTTATTCTACTTATACTTTCAGTAATAATATTAATAAAATATGTTTTCATTTACTTTTTTAAATATGGGTGATTAAATAAACATTAATATGTATGATTTCCCTTATTTACAATCATAAATTGTACATCTCGCGCAATAGCCTTCATGTCATCGCGTTTTCTTTCTTTTACATTATTTATTGTTGAAATTCCTTGAAAGGATTCAATATAATTTAATGGTTCTTATCAGATGATATGTTGACGTAAAACGAAATATTTTTTTCGTGTCTTGTATATCAAAGCATTTAACGATAAAGAAATTCTTTATCTGTAGACAGTTGGTTAATGACTTAACAAAATGCACTGGACAGCAAATATATTTCAACTTTTATCTTCACCGTAGAATGATATTTTCTAATTTTATAGAAGCTTAAAACACTTAACTTGATTTTAAAAATATTTTTATATAGTTAATCCAAATAATGCATTTTTAGCGTTTTTGCGCATCTAATATATACACTACTCAAAATAATCAGGGCGTGTTTGGAAAAATGGTAATTGAATAAATAATTAAAGAATGTAGCATCTCACAAATATTTCTATATTTAATTACAACGTTTTTAAATAAGAAACCGAACGCATTGACACGTTTGAACTTGTTTGCGCACATTATAAAGCTACTAAGGCACTAGAGTGAATAAATATCATTAAATGAATACACAATTATGAGACTTTATAAGAAGTTTTATTGATAAAAAGACGAAAAATCCATTGTTAATAATGTATATGATCTCCACAAACAGTAATAAGGGTGTGACATCTCATCGGCATTGATTGAATCAGGACATCAAAAAATTCTTGTGGAATTTTATTCCATTCCTCTATCAGAGCAATTTGAAGTTCCTGAATTGTACACGGTGGCATATTTCTTGCTGCAACACGTCTTCCTAAGGCGTCCCAAGAAATCACGAAGTGTGCATAGATTATACTGAATCTGAGGGCGAAGATTATACTGAGTTTTTTTTAATTTGATAACTATGGTTTGGCAGCTGATAATGTCAGACTGTGTTGACATTTCAGTTCAGTAAGGTTTGACAAGTCATCAAGAATCGTTTAACGGCAGAACAACACTGCCAAATTGTGGAAATTTACGTTGAAAAATTAAAACTTTTCGCTAAGTTCATAGAGCACTTCATCCATTTTACGGTCAACATAATCGGCCTAGTGAGCAAGCAATTCGTACAGTTATTGATCGTTTTCGCACTAATTTTATTCTTCTCGATTCAAAACCATCAACAAGATAGAGAAATGTGAGTACCGAAGAGAATATTTCTGCTGTAGTGCAAAGTAGTGAAGAAGACATCGAAATGTCGATTCGTCGTCGTTCTCAATTTGTTGGCCTTTGTACTTCGTCTGCGTGGAAAATTTTCCGTAACCATCTTGGCTTACGTGCCTATAAAATGCAGCTCGTGCAAGAATTGTAGCCAAACGACCGTTGTTTGCGTTGCATTTTTGCTGATTGGGCTCATTTGAAACAGGCCGAAGATGAGCATTTTTTTAATCAAAGAACTGTGTTTAGTGATGAAGCTCATTTCTGGTTAAATGGCTACGTCAATAAGCAAAATTGCCGTATTTGGAGCGAAGACGATCCTCAGGCCGTTGACGAATCACCATTACATCCATTAAAATTGACTGTTTGGTGCGGTTTACACGCGGTATACATTTCTTTCGAAATGAGAAAGGAGCTGCCGTTACGGTGAATGGCGATCACTATCGAGTCATGCTCACTGACTTTTTGTTTCCAAAAATTAATCAGCTAAACATCGACGACATTTGGTTCCAACGAGACGGCGCAACTTGCCATACAGCGCGCTTAACAATCGATTTATTGCAAAATCAATTTGGTGACAATTTTATTTCCGGAAGTGGTCCTGTTCACTGGCCCCCTCGTTGGTGCGATTTAACGCCTATGGATTACTTTTTATTGAGCTATGTTAAGTCAATATTTAAGCCACCATTGACGCCATATGGCCAGATTTATTGGAAAAAGTAGTCAAAAATTGGACTGATCGAATGGACCATGTAACTCGTAGCCGCGGCGGATATATGCCGGAAATCATATTTAAAAAATAAATGCCATGAAATTACCTACCAGATTATAATAAAAAAAATTTATTTCAACAATATTTCTGTCTTCTATTATCATTTAAAGTTCTCAGGTTTTTAAAAAAACACCCGTTATTTGTATAAACTATGAAAAGTAGTTTTATCTGAAGTAAGTTAAGCAAGTTCTTCAACTAATTTTTACATGCTTCATGTCTACATAATAAGGGCCTGTTATAAAAACTAAAATTTAAGTTTCCTAATAATTTTCAAACTTGTCATACCTTGATTTTAAAATTACTAAACAACCTTCAAGTACATTACCTAACTTTTATCTTTAATAAACTTTTAGCTATTTTTTACCAAAAACAATAATGGCGGTCCTTTTTTGGGCCAAATACCTTATATTGAATGTTGTGTTTTCAAAAGACGAATACATTATTCTGCATGCATTATAAATTCATTACCTCAACATTTAACCTGTGAAACTTGTACAATTGCAATTATTCGTATTTAGTAATATACAGGTGGTCTGAAATATTTTATTCTCCAACGTGTTCTTGTAATTCATTGCATTTAGTTAGCCGATATTTAATTATCTTTATAATAGGGGAGTAGCTTTATTTAAATGATATATGAGAAGAATGCCTACAAACTTTTCAAAGATATTAATATGATTAATTTTATACATAGGTTATATGTTGTGTCAAATCACACATATGAATACGTATTAATGAATACAATGTACTAAAATTAGCTTAAAACAACTAAGTACTTACTTGAAATGACCAATTAGAATCGTATGTAACAATATTTAAGTGAATATATACAAATTTGATATAATTTAAAATAAATATGACTATCATTATGTATGTTATGTATGTATAAGTCAAATAATTTTGTACAGGTATTTCTAATTAATTCTTGTGTATTGCTACATGTATAGCATATGAATCTAACACAGATTTGTTTAAAGTTGATCTTGGTGGCCAATTAACATCATCATTTCTTACACGTCCAGGAAATCTTTCTCTCAATAAATCAATTGCTTCGTGTGCAAAGTGAAGTGTAGCGCCATCTTGTTGAAACCACATATCCTTTAGATCAATATTCATTAATTCAGGCCACAATTGACAGTTACAGCTTCACCATCAGCATTTTCGAAGAAGTAAGGTCAAATTACACCACCTGACCATAATGCACACCAAACAGTAACTCGTTTAGGATGTATAGGTTTCTCATGAATACTTCGTGGATTTTCCTCACCTCAGATACGGCAATTTTGTTTATTAACATAGTCACCAAATTCAAAATGTGCTTCATCGGAAAACATTATTTTTTAAGAAAAATGGCTTCAATTCCTGTGTTATTTGAACCTTATATGCCTTCAGAGCTAAATCCTTGTGTAAAATACGCCACGTTGTTGATCCACTAAGTCCAAGTTGTTGTGAACGTCGTTTAATGGACATTTCAGGATCTTCAGCAATACTTTCACGAATCAAACCAATATTTTCTTGTGAACGACCACTACGACTGTATTTTTCACTTTTTTAATCTTCCATGGGACCGATCTCTTGAAATTTTTTAATAATTCGACCAATAGTGCTTTTAGATGGACGGTTATGTAAACCATAAAATTCACGTAATTTTCTAAAAAGTCTTTTCACAGAACGTTGATTTTCATAAAATAATTCAACAATTTGAACGCGAAGTCATTTTTATAAATGTCATACATCACACTTTTTAAACGCCCACATACCCAGACAAATTCAGTGCGCCATTTATACTTTATTTATTCTTAAAAAACCGCGCAATTTGAAACACTCTTTACATTATAATAAATTGTACAATTAACAATATAGCTTGTGTAATGTGAACTCCATACCTAATTACATGGATTGGATCTAATCTAAATTACACAAAATGGTATTATATGAATATAACTTAATTTAGACAATTTTAATCTTATGTGATAGAAAATAATTAGACATATGTAGAATATAGTTAAATATGTAATGCGGACTACAAGTGCGATCACCATAAACAATATATACTTATGTGTTACTAGCACGTTAAATGCAGTACATCACTATAGTTGTAAACATATGAAGCACTGCTTATTAAAGTAACTTAACTTATATAGAAATCAAAAGTTTTCAACTTTTTTGAATTTGCAAGCGCTACATTGCATTTTATTTAGACGTTAGAATACACATTAGCTAGTGAAAAAATTACTTGGTGCAATTTACACATTGGTTCAAGTTACTCAATTTTGTTCTATAAGTACAGGGCGATTTATTTATTAAATTTACTTGTAAATAGGATATATTGGTTTGTGTTACAAAAGTAACCATTATGGAGATATGGTGCATGAGCAATGAACTGTTAAGTTACACTAGCCAGTGCAAATTTACCAAATCGCAACGTTTTCAACACCGTTGCCCGTCCATCGGCCAAATCTCTGCGAAGTCAACGGTCATAATATGCATGCACTTTTCCCGCTAATTCTAATTACGCTGTTACCCTCAACCAGTATAGCCATTTCTTTCGATTTTTTTCGGTAGATCTATCGATTTCGCTTTTAACTTAGCGATCTACCGTCTTGATATTCTACCGAATTTGCGCTTTTGATAAATAGACCCGTAAGCGATTTTTGCGTCGTTTTAATTTTATTTTTCGTTGCGTTCATTAATAATTTTATAATTTCGCGGTGTCTTTTTGGTCTTAATTTTATTAAAATATGAGTAATGGTAGTGAAAGTGAAATCCAAATATTCCCAAGAACATAAATATGAATGGGAAGAAGTACAAGATTTTCAAGAATTTCTGGCTAAAAGTCGAAAAAGAAGTAATTTTTCAAGACGCAGTTGTTTTTTTAAGGACTTTTTAAGGACACTTTAAAACACAAACAATCTACATTTCATCAAAATAAATTAAAGTTGGTTCCCAACCAACGTTTAAAAATTCAATTCGATCCAAGTCTGAAAAAAAATTATTGAAAAAAGTGTTTTGGTATATATTTTTTGTTTTTTTTCTTACAGTTGAAATACGATTGACTGCCTTCATATGGGAATATGATCTTCGTTTTCTACAACAGATTATTTACCTAAATTGGCTATTCTTGCTTCCTGAAAGGTAAGTATATATGTAATGTATGTATATAATCCACGACATTATTCACCATTCAAGTTTTATATTTAAGCGCAAATGTGGCGACATTATTAAGACTGTTAAACATTAATTCTGATAAAGTATATAATTCGAGACTCCGTTGCTTGGATTTTTATATAGAGGACTGTAAGGAAATTATTCTACGTTTTTTAAAAATAGCCCTGTACGATTCTTTTCAGTTATAATCCATGTATTGTCAAAAGTTCCTTGATGCCGAATCCCATTTCGGAACCAATTTTTGAAAACCCAGTTTCTGAGTGGAGATTATTGCGCGATCTCCAAAAATTTATTGACGATGTGAAAGAGCTATATATAGTAAATCGTAGAGTATTGATGACGGATCATGTGCTTTACCAATTTCGTCAACACTTGTAAATGACACTGTATTATATATATATATATATATATAGCTGGATTGTCATATTACAATAGATTAATTAAAAATTGATGTTGTTTTAATATTTTTCTTGATAAAAAATGACGTATGTATATATTTAAGTATTTATTTATGTATATAAGTACATCTCAATAGGTATATTAAAAAAAACATATTCTTTTGTAATGCTTATCTAGTTAAATTAAAATTGAATTGAAGGAAAACTCTTGAGTTTAGTTTTTTAAATCTTATTATATTAGAAAAACATAAAAAAAATTATTTATCAACCAAATTTTACAAATCGGTATAGCGATTTCTATTTTCCT
Organism: Dermolepida albohirtum; assembly: GCA_031893035.1. NCBI lineage: Eukaryota > Metazoa > Arthropoda > Insecta > Coleoptera > Scarabaeidae > Dermolepida > Dermolepida albohirtum. The sequence continues at coordinate 52,020 of JAVIWB010002168.1, forward strand.
CAACTCATTCACTTTCCAGATCTTGTATGTAAATTAGATATTGTCCGTGTAGATAGTTGCATAAAAGAATATCGGGTTACAAAATTGTAATTATTGAATTATAATATTTTTAGTGTTATATGATGAAAATGATTAAATTGCAATATAACGGGTGTTTTTTTTAGAGGTATAGAACTTTAAGTTGGCAACACTTTTTTAACTGGCGGCCATTTGGTCAGCTGTTAAGTGATTTATATTTAGTTTGGTTTGTCATTTCAACATGAATAGACTGACGCCTGAACAACGCTTGCAAATTGTGCAAATTTATTTTGAAAATCATGGTTCTGTTCGAAATACGTATCGCGCACTACGTCAATATTACGGTCAATATAATCGTCCATCAGAGCAACTAATTCGATTAAAAAACGTTTTCGCACCACGTATACTCTAAATGATAACACGCATCCAGAGAGATTTTACAGAAGAAGTCATTGCTGCTGTAGCGTAGCGATCAGTCTATCCGCCATCGTGCACAGGAATTGGATATGTGTCCATCCACTTTATGGAAGATTTTGCGGAAAGATCTAGGTTTGTGCCAAAATCCAACTCGTGCAAGAATTGAAGCCACACGATCACCTAGCAAGGCGTAGATTCGGTGAATGGGCCCAAAACAAGATTGCCGTTGTTCTCGATTTTCATAATCGAATTTCATGAAGCTCACTTTTTTGAATGGATACGTCAATAAACAAAACTGCCGTATTTGGAGTGATGATAATCCTCAAGTGTATGTTGAAACCGTTATATCCAGAAAAACTGATTGTTTGGTGTGCTTTATGGGCTGGTGGAATAATTGGTCCATTTAAAAACGAAGCTGGCCAGAACGTTACAGTCAATGGTGATCGCTATAGAGCCATGATTACTGACTTTTTCGTTCTTCAATTGAACAATCATGATGTGCAGGAGTTGTTTTCAACAAGACTGCGCATGTCACACAGCTCGTGCCACAATTGATTTATTGAAGGAAACGTTTGGTAACCGCAATATACCCGAAATTCCAAGATCGTGCGATTTAACGCCGCTTGACTATTTTCTGTGGGGATATTTCAAGTGCTAGTCTACGCCGATAAGCCCGAAACGATTGACCACTTGGAGGACAACATTCGCCGCGTTATTGCCGATATACGGCCACAGATGTTTACGAAAATTGGCCCTCCTACTACGTCCGAGCCAGCCGTGGCGGTCATATGCCAGAAGTCATATTTAAATTATAATGCCAGAAGATTATCTTTCGAATAAAGTAAATTTCATGTCAATTTAAAAAAATTATATTTGTTTTATTCCATTTCAAAGTTCTATACCTCTAAAAAAACACCCGTTATTACATTACAATGATCGCATAAAGCGCAATGAAATTGTTAATAACTAGTTAATAAAATTTAATGATGAACAAGAACTAAATATATATATATATATATATATTAATTTTCGCTCATGAAGAAAAAGACAAACTAAAGTAATTTTAATAAAGTAGGAACGTATTTTTTTTAAAGATGTAGTAGATTTAATAAACTAAATTCTATTAATAAAGGACATGAAGTTATAATTTCTAAGATTTTCTGTGCTCCTTACTAGAATTTAATGGAGTGTTTATTTATATTTGAAGTTTAGGCTATTACGATAATTTTTTTCGTGTCCTTGTGATGAGTTGATGAAAACAGCATAACGAAAATTCGCGGTATGTAAACCCATATACTACAGTGTTATTTTTTGACAGTAGTTGTTATATCAAATTTTATTTATTTCTAGAATATTAAAATTTGTGTACTAATACGAGTATAATTTAGCCGACACTTTAGTAATTTTTGACACAAAAGTGTATATAAATTACGGGAGATACGGCCTATTGGATCTCGGAATTTGTAAAGAGACATTTCACCAAGATGGTGCATTTGGATTGTATAGAAAATATAGTGCTGACAGTTGCTGAGTATTTTGAGTAGTAGAATTTGCAATTAGCATAATTTTTTGAATTTTTCGAACTTCGACCTTGCTCACGTCATTTGATGAATCATTAAATTAATAAGAAGAAATGGAGTTATTAGATGATGAAATTTTTTAATTTTCTTGGTTAGCATTAACTTCTTGAATTCCGCTAGTACTGAGGTAGTACTGGGTAGAACATATTGCAAATTGATTTCTTCTTCTTGTTTTTACAAAAACTTGAACCTCTTCGTTATAATATGCATTTAGAATTCCCATGACATATTTAATAATTTTCTTTGTCAGCATGAGCTTCTTGAATTCGACTGGTACTGGGTAGAACATATTGCCCATTGATTTCCTATTTTCTATAGCCAACTTTTCATTCTTTTTAGTTTTTCTTCAAATATGCGTAAGGATCCTTAATGTAAAGGGAAACTGTAATTGCCTTAGCCTTCGAAGGTAATTTAGCAGATCAAAAATTCTGTCATAAAACAACGGTCAATACTACGTGATAAGTATATTTATACGACTTCTATGTTTTTAAATTACACGCGGCAAATATTATATTTGTAGTGCATATTTAATCTACCACAAAATAAAAAGTATAGTGGAACTTTAAAAAACGTTCTCACCTTTTGGTAAAATTATACAATGAAAGAAATGGATTTCTTTTTTAAATTTGAATGTCCTTTAACAAATGACAGATATCACCTTATATGTTGTTTGTTATAAAGAGGCACTACCTACCAAACTATTCTCGTTCAGTCATCTCCAGATTGTTCTAGCAAAAACATTTAAATTCGACTCTTCTTTTAATACAGTGACTGTTATAAAGGGCTGCACTTTTGAATGCCGTACTATCAAATTATCTTGGCGAGCTGTCGTTTTCTTTGACTGACCACGAATTTCTCCGTTTCTTAATGTCCTAATACGTATCTAACCATTTTCGTCGAACAATTTAGGAGTTCTTGAATAAATTAATAAACTCTTCCTTCTTTTTTATTTCTAAAACCAACTGTCGCGTTTCTTCGGTACAATGTTTCTTTCGGCACATTCTGTTTATTTAAACCAATTGCGTTTAATCACGGGAGATTTGTCGGTATAAGACGCTTTCGTACAGGAAGCACTTGCTCAATGTCGCTACGAAAGTACAAGCGAGGAATGGCATCCTTTATAAACTTGCTGGAACATCGTAGAGAGCAGGGGCAGTTACTCTGCGGACATCTGCACTTCTTCGATTCTCGTATATTCGATGGCAGAATACTGCACCTCCACCTGGATTAACAGCTCACATACAAATTCTGTTCTTAGCCAGACCATGCGCAATTGCTTCCAGGACTGTAAAGTTTATCTCAAAATTCTGGCTCCCTGTTCTGACAATCAAAGATGCAATTTTATTAGCCTCGGCTTTGATTTCGTAAGATAATCCCCTAGATCAATATGACTGGATTAGTGCCAAACAACCCACAGGAGTTGTAAAGTTCAGAAAAGTTGTATCAATCTCCAAAGCTGTAGCGTTTTTGAAATTGATGAAAAGTTATATGAGCTAAAACTCAAAAAATCTTCCTTTCTGAATGAAATATTTTAAATGATCCGTATGATCAAGTATCTTGGAGATTTCAAAATTTAGGTGAAAACGAACTCATGTTACAATTTACGGTTTTATATATGAGATTTAAATTTTTTCTTTTGTGATGTTATAAAAAGGCTTGAAATATTTTAAAGGAAAAAGTATATATGCACCAACTTCAGATAACACATCAATAATTTTGAATACATTTGTTTCATTAAACAGAAACTGAAGCTGAGGAAGATTTGATGAAGAAGTAATAAACTTAAGGTCTCGTCAAATAGAAGTTGCTGAAGTTTTTATTTGCTTATAAGAATCTGTTAATAGTTGATTAAATTTATTAGAATGATAGAATGACAGAAAACATGTGTTCGTTTTTAATGGTATATACCTTTACATTTGTATAGCTTCGTACTTGTACAGAGCACATCAAATGAGTTACGGAACTTCAATATTAGCGAAAAGTAAGTACTTGTTTGAGATTCAATAGAATATTATATTTTGTAAGAATAAAGAAGAACCGAGAATAGTTCTCTCTAAAGAACCTCAACTAGGCAGCTGGTTCACTCTTGAATAACACATCACTAATTCATGCTACTTAAGTGCTACATATTTTGATGTGCAATCTACTAGCGTCTTCTATTGAATTTAACACCGGCAAATTCTACTAAATATATGGAATTGTGTTTACATATAAAATTTTTCCATGTGGTACAAGTGTTAAAAGTGTTTGTAAAATTTTCTAATTTTAGCGTAGTTGTAAATTTTGCCAATTCGACAATGTAAAATAAAGATTTCGTATAGCAATTATATGAAAGATATGAAGGAACTTAGAGCAAACTGCTCTTGTCCAGAAATAAAGTTCTACTTACATCTTTAATTTTCTTTTGTAGAGGAAGATACCGTAATGTGTAATAGTCCTATATTTCTAATTTTATGACCGTCATCTATCTGAATGGGACGTTGTTACCCAATAGAAGTGCCAATTTGCGGTTTGATTTTAATTACCTTGTTATTTTATACGTTTTATACACATTAAAAATATATTTAATGTATTGAACGCATTTGTTTGCAATAACATTAGCCGAAATACGCATTAAAATTAATGTAACTTAAAAGGTACAATGCCCCTAATATGGAATACCGACGTCAAGATACATAATATGAAATTATATTCCATATTAGGAACATTTTTCTTCCGAAACAAGTCTTAATATCATATATATATATATATATATATAAAGTAATTATAATCATATTTATTTTAGATAATATGTCGAAAACGAAACACGGGAAGAAACTAAAAGAAAGCAATACAACAATAAGAGAATGGTCGAAGCTGTTGCGAAGGTAATAAAAACGGATTTGGGCTATTTAAAAGCTGCAAAATTCTTTCAAGTCTTACATACACCTCTTTCGCTTAAGTAAAGATGAAGACCATCCAAAAATAAGCACGATATTAGGAGGAAAGCCTACTTTACTCTATTATTTGGAAGAAAAGCTCGCGCAACATTTACTGGATCTAGATAATCGTTTCTTTGGACATATATCTGTCGGACAGCTTATTAAATAGTAGTTGCTAATGATATAGAAAATAGCTTTCTAAGCAGCTGCAATGCGTAGGAAGAAGGTGGTTAGAACATTCTCTTAAAACAAATTCGAATCCAAGCATTAGAAAATTTATCTAAACTAGTTTAGCAGAGTCACTGGATTTATTAAATGGAAAGATAACAATTTTTTTGATCTTCTGGTAGCACAAATGACGAAGATTAATTTTCCAGTAGACAGAGTTTACAATATTGATGAAATCGGGCTTATTGCGGTGCAGTCTGGATATAGTGAAATAATTTCACTTATAAACAAGTAGGAATAATGACCTCGGCTGAACGAAGAGACCTAGTAACTGCTATTTTATGTATGAGTGTAGGCGGTTTATTTGTATCACCAATGATAATCTTTCCAAGAAAAACGTTTACATTCAGTTGACAAAAAGCACACCACGAGGTATCATATTTATATGTTTCGCGTCTGGGTGTATTCAGACATATCTATTTGCAGAGTAATTTTAGCATTTTTTGACATAGGTGAAACCCAGTAAGAAGATCTTGTATTTCTAATATTAGATGGTCATAATATACATACAAGAAACAATTTGTAAGTTAACCATGAAAATTATGTGACCATATTAAGTCTTTTTCCTTATACCTCTCACAAGCTGCAACCATTAGGTAAGTTAGTCATGTGAATTCTAAATGCATATTATAACGAAGAGGTTCAAGTTTTTGTAAAAACAAGAAGAAAATTGAGAGTATAACGTTGAAGTGATGTGCGTCCAAGTACTTCAGAAGTTTCAAAATACTACATATCTCGTTATGATATTATTATTGCTCAAAAAGATAAAAAGACCCAGGATAAATTACTTTCGAAGGGTAAGATAATTACAGTTTACCTTTGCGTTAAGGATCCTTACGTATATCTGAAGAAAAACTAAAAAGAAATTGAATAAAAGGTTAGCTATAGAAAATAAAAAATCAATGGACAATATCTTCTACCCAGCACCAGTGGAATTTAAGAAGATAATGCCGATACAGAAAATAAAATAATTTCATCATCTAATAACTCCTTTTCTTCTTATAAATTTAATAATTCATCAATTGACGTGAGCAATTTTTTTCAAAGTTCGAAAAATCCAGAAAATTATGCTAATAGTAAATTCTACTACTCAAAATACTCAGAAGACTCTAGAGGAGAAATTTGGGTATAATGTGTTTTGTACAAGTGATAGACTCATGAGTAGAGCGGCGACGAAAGTGGCAATACCATAGGCGGTACGGTAGAACGGGCAATTGGTGCGCAGTGAATGTATATTCATATATACTAGGGGAAACTGGGGCAGCCCCGGACACTGAAAAATTTTAGTGCTTAAATTTCAAAAATGTTAATATATTCTCCATTATTTAACGATAGGTAAAGTTTAAAATAACGTAAAGTTTACGATAGGTTATACATGCAGAAAGTGTAAAGAAACTCATAAACAAACGACCAGTAATATTTATTTATGAATACATTATTTTATGGTATTTATGAAGTAGCGGGTAGGATCGGACACCTATATATATATATATATATATATATATATATATATATATATATATATATATATATATATATATATGTCTGCTAACAACGGACAGTTGCCAAAAAAAGGTTTTATAATAATCACAAAGGTCACATTTATAATTTATCCCTTGAATATTTGGACGTCGTTTTACATTTCTCGCACTGAATGAAATTTTCCTCAAAAATCTCGTTGCAAACAAGACATTCAATATCTCCTTCATTTTCTTGATTTGCGGTCCTCGTCTTCTTCTTCCTAGGCTTAGAGTTTTTCGTTTTTTCCTTTTTTTATGTCTTAGTTGTATCTTCACCTTTTATCCCTTTTGCTTCATAGCAATCTTGAATTTCAATTTTATTTTCACCACAGAAAAAGAAATTCATTTCTTTCTCTTAATATTTTTTCGGTTTTTATGGATTGTGTATTGAACGCACACAATTCGTGATGAAGTCAGTATTTGATTTGATTCATATCATCTGGCAACGACGACAACTTTTACAATACCTCAATAATATTCTCCTTTGGAGGAAAGTCACTGTTTGTACTACTAGTAGTTGATGTATTAAGGGTGATAACTGATAATTGAATAGCAGTTGTTAACAGTGAATGAGAGCTATTTATTGCTGTTGTCGGATTTCCTGCATTAGTATTTTCCGCCACGTCCAGATCTTGATGTAGTGGAAAACTTTGGAAGGCAAAAAGTCAAGATCCGAGAAAACATCTGAATTGAAAGGGTGTATACCAGTACAGGAAAATACTTTTTCTGCAACCTCTAATCTACACACTTTTGTATAGGCTACATTCACAGTTTGAGCAATGTCATAATTATTAATTCTCATAGCATTCTCATGGTATTCTTGCACCCACTCTCGGCAAGTTTCAGTATAAGTTCCTTTAAATGGTTTTATAAAACTTTTGTCTAAAAGTTAAAGTTTGGGAGTGGTATGACGCATCAAGCCTATTTTATAACATTTAGCTCTGTGTGACTACAATGTCCGTCCACAATTAGTAAAACAAGATTCTAAGAAGAAGGATGTGTAGACTTAACAAAATGCTTCATCCAAGAAAGAAGCCCGTTCGTCCATCTATTGGGGAAAGTAATTCGCTGAATCAAACAACAATTGATCGTTCATCTTCCTTCTGGGATAAATAAAGTGTGGAAGAATAAGAAAAGAAAAAAGAAGAATAAACAAAATAGTTATATTTATTCCTCTTTTACCGGAGGTTAACTTTCCAACCTTATTGAAGTCAACTTCTCTTATTAAGCTTGTAGATCTTGGTGGTCTCAATTTTATTTCAGGTTTCGTTTTATGAAGTTATAAAAAAGTCCTTACCTGCACATCTTTTTCATTGTTAAATCTATGATAGAGACCCAAAGTTTCTGTCAGATCATAGGCAAGTTTTAAAAATTTCTCTCGTGTTAAATGTTAAATGTATACATATATTGTTTAGATCCTTCACATATTCAATCGATTACTGCCAGAAATATAGGTTTTAATCGCAACTAAGTTTTGGCATATTGAACTTATTTAATTCTTTACATATTGACATGGATTGTTTCAAATTTTTTTCGATTCAGCAACCTCGTAAACCCTGTTTACCTTTAATTTTCGGCATCTGTAAAAATTAAAAATATAAAGCAGGTAACGCGGGAAAACAGTAATATAGTAATTGCGTCCAACAACCAAAATTAATGTACAAATGATCGAAATGGTAATAAATACCGCTGCTTATCCGAAGTCTAGATTCTAGAATACTTTTTTCCAGATACAGAATTTAAAGTAAAGTAATTAAAGAAAACCAAACATATTCTTATGTTAGTTCTTTATCATTTCGTCTAAACAGATAATCATTACTTAAAAACATTCAAATTTATTATAAAATAAATTAAAAAGTTTATTATTCTGTATGCTAAATGTCCGGTGCTACCCGAATAACGCTTCTAGAAGGGGTTGAGGGTTTTTTGAAGGTTACAAATGGGGACTAAAAGCTAACAGTAGTTATTAAGAAACCACTGAAAATATGTTAAAATAACTCTGTTAACGCTTTTTTATATGAATCCACTATTGCACAGGTTGGAGGAGGTTTCGTTCTCTATTGACGGGATTTCATATATTGAAAAACATAAATTCGGAAACGTCCGACATTTCCAGTTGTTCGAACTCATCCCTTTTTCCCCTTATACCTTTCCATGCCTAATTTTTATCTACCTAAATACTATTAATTTATTGTATTCTGTTGGAATTTTATATCTTTAATTAATGAAATAGTACAAAAATTAAATCTATGTGATGATCCTATTGTATACTATTTTTTATAAACTATAATTTTATGCAGCTGCATTTATGTCTATTTATTTAGGACAACCGGAAAGTTCTGTGCGTATTTTGGAATAAAACAAAATAATAAATTTTTCATGCCTAGAATGAACTTTATTACATAATCATTATTTATGACTTCTTGCCAGCGTGATAGCAATTTGTATATTCCATTTTTAAAAAAATGTCTTATTCATAGAGGCGAAAAATTGAATCAATGCTTGTCCTGGCAGAATTTCTCAACCTAACTCTGGGAGTTTCTGACGAGTCCCCAAAGCAGTATGTGGCCTGGCATTATCATGAAGCAGTATGATGTCGTTGCTATTGAATATCGTCGACCTCTTTTCTTGGAGTGCTGTTTTTAAATTATCCAATTTCTGACAGTACCTCTTTATCTTTTCGTTCGGTTTCAAGAGCTCAAAATATATTGGTCCTTGGATGTTCCACCATATCCACATTCTTTTACTCAGGCTCAACTTCGATTTAGAGGTGAAGGAGGCAGGTTTTTCGAATTCACAATATGCCCTTTTCCTTACGGTGTTTTCATAGGTAATCCACTTTTCATCCCCAGTTATTATCCGGTCCAAGAAAGGGTCGATTTTGTTGCGTGCAAGTAGTGATATGCATATGAATACTCGATCAATCAAATTCTTCCCACTTAATTCATGTGGCACCTATCTCGAATATTTCCACACCAAATCCTAGTTTCTGAATATGGTCCGAAATGATTTGTTGAGTCGAATCAAGCCTTTCCGCAATCTCCAATGTTGTCAAAAAAACAGATTGCTCTAACATGATCTTGTCAGTATTGTCGTCGATCAAAGATGATCGCCCAGAGTGCGGCTTTTTAGAAAGTTCGAAACCACCTATTTGACATTTTTCGAACCATCTGCATGTTCTATCAGAAACTGTACCTTTGCCAAACACTTTCAATAAATTTTTACGTGCTTCTGTAGCATTGCTTCCTTGTTGGAATTCGTACAAAATACAGTGGCGTATATCAATTTTTCGTCTCTAGGGATAAGACATTTTTTAAAAATGGGATATAGAAATTGCCATCATGCTGCCAAGAAGATATAAATAATGATGGAAATTATATTATTCTATTATGTTTATTCAAGGTATGAAATTGTGTTATTTTGTTTTATTCTAAAAACGGACAGAACTTTCCGGTAGACCTAATATTAAGTACGCAATAAAATTAGGACCGGCGAAATTCCACTCGGTGTAATATAATAAAGAAATCATCGAAATCACTGAAAACATCTGCATCCAGGCGTTCATATATATATATATATATATATATATATATATATATATATATATATAAAGAATATATGTTTAGTTAGTTTCTTTATACACATTTTTTTAAATCTTGCGTAGCTCGTCTTTATAAGTAGATTGTGTTCATCTTCTCAGTTTTCGAATAATTGATAAAAATAAGCAATTAAAAGAGAATATCAAAGTGTATGAATTAAATAACAATAAAACGTTCCATAACCTCCGTCCGACATATTCCATATTGTATCCGTAACTACTTTATATATGGTAGTTGTTTTTGTAATGGCTAAAAATGTATTTCCATTAGAAATATTCTTTCCACCGTTTCATTTCAAGTAATCTTTGATATAATTAAATTAAAAAGTATTCTCTGATATAGGTCATAAGTTTAAGAAAAAGTAGACTTATTAATAAAAATTTAAAATGATATTCCATATTACGCAATGCTCCCATAAACATTTTTGTCATCTAATTTGATATGTTCTAGTTTCAGTGCTGTAGTAGAGCCCTGAAGATGTCCCATACACGAAACGTCGGCAGATATACGTGACGCGGTTCCAGACCGGAAGCCTAGAAGCAGATAATTTTTGTCATCTATTTGTGTACACCAATAAAGATGTATAAAATAATAAGTGATGTAGACGAAATATCAACAAAACGGAAGGGTAAATAAGTTTTTATGTCTAGGGAAATATGGAATAACAATGAAAAAGTGCAGCTAATAAAATAATTCGCGCCGGTGGTCATTATTGGTTTCAGAAAAATGTTTAACAAGAAAGAAATACGTACTAGTTTTACACCGCAGGAAAGAAACCTGAGTTTAAATAATTATTTGAATTGCTGAAAGAACATGGTGATGTCCTTATGGAAAATATTCTTAAAATTTTCCTGACAATCTGCATTAAACACTTCTTCCATACTGTTCAAGAAATATTAATGTTTAAATCTTTATTAAATCTAAACATTGGTCTATTTCACGATACAGAACAGATACATATTTCATTTACTAAAAATAATTAGGGGAAAAGCACAAGTCTATCAATATTGTTACACATCGAAGCATCAAATGTTGTTGAGATATAATTAATAGTATAATAAACAATTCGAAAAGTACACAGGCCGAAGGGCATCTAAAAAGGTCCATAACGAGGGTGATGATTAATGTTACGGATGGCGAACCGCCCATAGGCGGTTACCGAATACGGCCCAACCCATTGAACTTCGGTTTAAGCGCAGAGTAACGCGCCACTCGCGCTAAAGTGCACCTGTGCCACCTGTCCTAAACAATCGAACGTCGATAATTACACCTTTTGGATATTTTTTTAGTGTGTGTGCTGTTTACTTGTGTGTGCGTGCGTGAGAATTTTTTCCTAGTAACCGCTTTATTTCGCAAGTTCCGGGTTTTAATAAATCGAAGATGTTATCGTAAATCCTTTTGAGACGCTCAAATAGAGTTTGACGAGAACGTACTTCGGTGCTATATTTGTGCTTTGAGTGTGCAAATGTGTATTTCATAAATTTTTTAGAAATCAAGTAGGTCATTAATAATTTGATAAGGTTATCTTTTTCCTTTAATTTAATTATTTTTTGATGTTTTAATATAAAATTATTCCAATATTACGATAGTAATTTTAAGCTACATGCAACAATTTAAAAAAGAAATTTTCCTTTAAACTTCTATTCTCATATTCTTGATTCTGTATGACTGTTAAAAGGGGCGAAATTGTTTAATTTATTCTGTAATTTGTATCGTAGTTTAAAATAAATGGGAGATGTATCTTTAGGGGTTGTTATAATTGCTACATTTAATATTTAATAAAACCCTTTCAGTTTTTATTAAGCAGTTTTTTAATGATTTACCAAATTTCTTCAATATTTATCACTAAAACCTATTATCTAAAATACTATTAAAAGCCAATTTTTCATCGTGTTCTAAACATTTTTCATTGGGAACTTTTAAAACCTTACAATAACGGTGGATTGGCATCGTTTAAATATTTTTTCACAGACTTTGGTCAGTGACAGGGACGTTGTCATGAACAAATAATTATGTACAGAATATTACTTTTATTTAATGCTTCAATATATACAGTTAATCATGAAAATTTTCGTAAATCTAATGAATGTTGAAAATCCTCAAATGCCGATGTCCGATTATGGATGGCACATTAATTTACATTAATCAAAGTTAAAAAAACTACAAAAATGTGAAAACCATTGTTATTTAAAACTATAAGAAAATGGGATATTTTAACATCGAATGTCCCAAAAGTTTTGGTACACATGTCTAAAAGCAGTTCTAAAATTAAATACAAATTGTTAAATATCTTGTTGGGCCTCCTTTTGTTTCTCTTCTAGCTGCTAGTCCGTTGGTGATGGATTTAACTAAATTTTCTGTAAAATTCGTTGATATATTTTGCCATTCTTCTAGTAATGCTTTCTTCAATTGTTTCTTATGTCATGTTGTGCTTTCTGATTTTTTCTTTCGAAATATCCCCGCATGTGTACAATCGGGCTTAAATCCTACGATTGAGGCGCTGAGTGTACGCTGTAAAGTAGCCTTTTTTGTACAGCCTTAGTTGTATATCTCGGATGTTGATCCTAATGGAAGATCTATCCATCTTTCGACAATATTTTTTTACGTTTATATGCAAATATTGTTTCGGGATATCCAAGTACGTTTGTCAGTCCAAAGTCTATTAAATTGGTTCTAAACTTCCCACCCCAGTTGCTGCTATAGGTCCCACGCAATCATATATGGGCCTCTATGCTACGAAATGGGTAACTATTCTATCAATATAGCTAATGAAAGTTTTTTTTTTACGTGGTCCTCTTTTCTTATATCTGGCTTTTCTTTAAATTCTCCTTATATTTTCTGAATGTGCTTCCTTTTCGGTACCTAATTCCACCTATACGGTTCACTTATCCATCGAGTCAAACCATTCTTCTTCTTCTCGATGCGCACATTTTGGAGCAGTATCAACAGTCTTGGATATTTTGAATTTTTTTTTCTTACACTGCCCTTTTCGGCACCACGAGCATGAATGCTCCATAATGCTCCATATAATTGGAGTGTAGATATTGGGGAATGTAACGGCATGTATTATTTGGCTGTTGCTTAAAAGTTCCTCTTCTTTGTGTATTTCTATTAACTCACGCATATCATTAGATTTGCGTACACTTTTGCGAATCATTTTTGTAAATGCATCGAATGCTCATTTTTGCACAAATACTTGATATTTTGAAGAAGCTTTACCGAATTCATTGCAAATTCATGTCTTATAATAAAGAAATACTTCATAGAACAAAGTGTTTAAAAATTTTTGTGATATTCAATGTAGTTTTAAACAATAACAGCTTTCATATGCTAATTTTAGTATTTGAACGTCGCTGGACGTATTACCGTTTATAATTTTAAATATTCGTGGGGTGTACGAAAACTTTCGCGACTCATTGTAGTTCTAGGTGACCATGTAATATTCTTTAGTAATTGTTTTTACAGAGCTTAGTAAAATACAATACAGGAAAATATGAGAAGTGTTGGAACCGGGAATAGTTCTTTGCATAAATTAATGATTTAATTATACTTTGGTGTGAAGTCGTCTCATCGTTTGAATACATTTTTGTTTCAAGAAGAAACAATTTCACCATTATTTATTTTTCGTTTCATCTTTTTCATAATTAATTCAACAAAACTTCTACCGTAATGTTCGATCAAACTAAAAAAAATTACAAATAGCATTTCAAAATTCAACATATTGTGTTTAGCGTAAGTTGTTGGGGTTTATCACGCCGGGGGTCTCGGCATCGAATCCGACGGTCTGCTGTCCGGAAAGTTTTTCGTGGTTTACTCTCTCGTTATTGTGATGCAGTTGTCAATAAACTCAATGTAGAATATATAGGAAATGTTTAGGATATTACTCTCAGAAAATTTGAGTAATATAATGTATTCGAATAAAAGAATGGGATAAATGCAATATAACACAAGATCCTACATTTCTCTATCATTAGCTTTTCGTTTGTTTACCTTTTCCTCCACAATTCAATGAAAGTATTACCTTTTATTTCATAATAATATTAAATAATTTGCCTAGCAATATAACGAATTTCTTAATCTTATTTTTCATTCTACAGTCAATATTTTAACTTGTCTTTTTTCACTAACGCAACTACTTACGAATTTCACTTTCGATTATTTCATAGTTTAATCATTTAAGGTCGATATATAACCCCTTTCCACATTAATTTTCGTATTCTGTATACGTATTTCGACAACTAAGTTGTCATCCCCAGCAGATAATTAAACAGTGTCGCACCTGGAAACTTCGGTAAAAGTCCACACGAAACAAATTCCTTACATGATCTTTACCGTCGTAAGCCAAAACTTTGTGTAGTTGTGGTTATATATCAACCTTAAGTGATTAAGTTAATCAACCACAGCCTTCATTAAATTTAGCATTTTATAGTTTGTTTTGGCATATTTAAAAGTGTTTCTAACTTGTTTATAGAACACCTCGTTTATTTTGTTGTTATTTAAATTAATATTAAATTTTGTTTGAACATGCAATATACTAGTGTGCTTGTTTTACCAGAAACATGTAAAGAAAGTGTTTGTATTAGAAATATATATTTGCGAAAACTATAAATAAGTCATTAATATGCCCATTATATGTGGACTGTTCTTTTTCTGTTGAGGTTAGTGAAGTAATACGCAATTTCTTTTATAAAACACATTTATTTATAATTTTTAAAAGTATTTCTCTCCATAGCCGATGTATTTTTGTTCCCATAAAAGCCATTCTTCCATTCCAAAAGCCATTTTCTCCAATCTTTTCGTATTGTTATTCATTCGTTTTCGGCCGATGAAACGTAAACTGTGTAACATATCGTTTACATATGGAAACAAAAGAAACCACTAGGTATGAAATTATTTAGCGAATGATACATTATTTCAATTTTGTGTGTCGCAAAATGCTTTTTCTTCTTAGACGATTTTCATGGACACTTTGGAGTACTGAAAGTGGACAGATGGTAGTGTAGAATTCTGTATTATCAACGTGACGGTTTTTTGGCGTTGCAGTGGAAACGTGTCCTTTAATTTTAAAAACACGTAGCGATTATCTTCCTTTTCGGATCTTTTTCATTAGAGTCGACTTATTTTCAACGATCCAAATTGCTAACACATGGATCAATAAGTCCCGAGACTAACCCATAGATGGCGCTCGTAGTAAACCAGTAACCACGTCTTTCTAGAGTACTAACCTTTGCTTGAAACGTGTCAAAATTTTAAGTCGATCGGACCAGAAACAGCTGAGTTATCGAGGTTGGAGTAAAGTCGTTTTGTAGTTTGTTTAAACAATGGAAAAAACCGAGTTTCGTGTTCTGATAAAACATTGTTTTTTAATGGGTAAAAACACCACGCAAGCAAAACAATGGATTGAAAAATGTTACCCGGACTCTTGTCCATCAAAAGCAACGATTTGTCGGTGATTTGCCGAGTTTAAACGTGGTCGTACCGACACAAATGACGCGGAACGCTCGGGTAGACCTGTGGAAGCCGTTACACCGGAAAATGTGAGTGAAGTGACAAAAATTATAATGAAAGATCGTAAGGTGAAGCTCCGTGAGATTGCTGGGATGACACAGATATCATATGGAAGTGTATTTACTATCCTTCATGAAAAATTGAGCATGAAAAAGGTTTTTTCCAAGTGGGTGCCGCGATTGCTCTCGATGGAACAAAAACAGCAACGAGTCGATGATTCAGAAAGCTGTTTATCGCTATTTACTCGCAACAAAAAAGATTTCTTGCGTCGTTACGTGACTATGGACGAAACATGGATACATCACTACACTCCAGAGTCGAAGCGCTAGTCATCTGAGTGGCGCACAGCTGGCGAAAGCCGTCCGAAACGTCCGAAAACGCAGCAGTCAGCTGGCAAAGTCCTGGCGTCAGTTTTTTGGGATACACATGGCGTGATTTTCATTGACTACCTCGAAAAAGGTAAATCGATCAACAGTGATTATTATATTGACTTACTGGTGCTTTTGAAGGAGGAAATCGCAAAAAAACGACCGCACATGCAGAGAAAAAAAATCCTTTTTCACCAAGACAATGCACCCTGCCACAAGTCGATGAAAACAATGGCAAAATTGAACGAATTGGGTTTTGATCTGCTTCCCCACCCCCCATATTCGCCAGATTTAGCCCCCAGTGACTACTGGCTCTTTGCTGATCTTAAAAAAATGCTCCAGGGAAAAAGATTTGGCTCAAATGAGGAGGTCATCGCTGAAACTGAAGCTTATTTTGAAGCGAAAGATAAATTTTTTTATAAACATGGTATTGAAAAATTGGAAAAGCGTTGGAACCATTGTATCACCCTAAAAGGTAATTATGCTGATGAATAAAAAAAAATTTTGCAAAAAAAATGTTGTTTTCATTGTTAGTCTCGGGACTTATTGATCCATGTGTTAATTGCGTTTTTCGGGATAATAGGAAAATTATAGCTCAATGTTTATTTTCGCGGCTTCTTGTGTGAATTACTTTCGTAAACCTTCGTACGTAGTTCAAAAATACACAAGAATATTGTCACTGTTATTAAGTTTGCAAATAATTTGTTCAAATATCAAGCAAAATTTGTAGGAAAATATCATAGAGACGCTCAGGGGAAAGGCAACTCTCTCATATCGAGATATCTAAAATTATTCTGGACATTAGCAGTCATGGAAAGGAAAACGTCTGTCTTACCTTAGCTATGCGTACATGTATTATTCTTTTGAAATAATTTTAAAATTCTAAATGAGTCATAATCTAAATGAGTTAATTCTAATGAACAAAAATAATAAAACTACAAAGTTAAGAAAGCTGTTTGCCAAATAATTTTGACAATTCAGAAAATGCTTAAACATACGTCTCCATTGACCAGGATAATTTTTTTTAACCGCTATATAGATGAATTTACTTGAGCATAATAAATATTTCACTACAGTAATTTAATAATAAACAATTTCGTTCCCTTTGAGTGTGTATTTGTTTAATCATTGTAGAATAAAGGATAAATATCATAAATAATAATCGTATGCAAACGATTATTGCTTCTAAAAGCAATAAAATTAAGTCAACACTATAAAGTTAACAGGTTAATGGCATTATTTTTTATAATAAAAACTTCATTTTCATCGTTATTTATATTGTTTTTTTTTACAACTCTGAATCTAGCATTTGTTTTTCGCAATGGTTTTCATATCCTTTGTTATCGCTTACAGGCATGCTATTATTTATATGTAATTGTTCATTCTAATATTGCAATTTTTGATATAACATAAACATGAATGAAAAACTAGAGAGCAATAGAAAAAAATATTTTTCTACATGTCTTTTCAAAATTTACACTTATTCCAACGTTTCTGCAATAACAAAATTCTTCCAAAAAGGGCAGTGCGTACAGAAGAGAGAATCGGAACCAACGAAGTCCAAGGTGTCAAAGTAGTTAATCAAGGCAATGCTTATTGCTTTCTTTCATATCCGAGGTGTGGTCTATCAAGAATTCGTACCGGTTGGTTAGACAGCCAGTTATACGTCTTACTTCAAAATTTCTATCTTCCAGTTTTAGTTATTTGTGAGGTTTCTAGTTACAAAAGGCATGTCTTTGTCTCCTTCCCTCTCATACAGTTCTGAGAGCACTTCTTGTGACTTCTTCCCCAAGATAAAAGGTCAGAACAAAGAATTATGTTTAGAAGAATTTGAATGAAAGGAGGATAACTTTGAAGGAGTTCTAAGGATGCTTTTAGAGTGAGTTGGAAGGATTGTTGAAACTACCGTGTTGAGTTAAGGAGGATCCACTGCGAAAGCATGTAAATTTAATTTCATTGTATTGTTTAATATACCTAATAATGAATGAAAAGTTTTTTTAATCCATTAACTTCAGCACCTGTCCCGCACCGATTTTATTCCGTTAGAAAAAAATATTTCCCTTGTTTTTCAAGAAGGCACGAATCTACATTTTCAGTTGGTTATCGTTTGCAAAACAACGTCCTCTGACGTGCTTCTTGAAATTTTTAAATAAAGACGGACGTAGCCGAATTCGAACTATATAATGCGTGATCCAGGCATGGACGTTTTTTTGTCAATAGCTGTACGTAAACTTTTTTAACATATTACCTTAAGTAATTGCTATTATTGTCAAGTATTATTGGCATGTATTCAACTGGAATAACTCGATCCCAGAATATGGTGGTCATGAGTTTTCTGGCTGAAGATCTTGTGCGAGATTTTTTTGGAGCGGAGAGCCCTTGCGGACGCATTACATGGGCTCTAGTTTTGTTTCTGAATCCCGATGATCTATACAAGTGTCAGTACCTCTCACTATCTTAGAGAAAAAGTCAGCTTAGGCATCTAAATATGTCATATTGTTTTAAAAAGTTTGTTGCCTAAGTAGTTTCCCGTTTCGGGAGTCAATTATCTTGGAACCCGCCTTACTGAAACTGTACTTAATTCTAGTTTAAAGTGTAGAATTGTATATTTATTAATGGTAGAAACTTTGAAATGACGATGTTCGAGAACTATTGCTTCAGCATTTATGTTAACATCGGGATTGATTACATCCGAAAGCCTTCCACTTCTAATGTCATTTTCAATAGATTCACGACCACACCCTAGTTATTTTGACTAATATTTTATATTAAAATATGGCGGAGCTTCATCCCTACACACTGTAATAATCCGCTGTTCAAAATTTTATGATAATAAATGAGTCACAGTCAAATTTTACACATAAGTAGAAAAATATTGTCTCTATTAGATGTTACTACGCAACGCACAAATAGTTGCTTTTATCATAGTTTGGCTGATGTTTCTTGTAGTTTCTCTAGTAAAAATTTTGAAAAATACATTATTATAACTATATATATATTTTATAATGCAACATGCACATACATACACTAGTTGCTAGAGTAACGTAATAATGAAATGACAGCAATGTATTTTAGCGTGTATTTTATTTTGCAACATAGGATGTCAAAATAAGTTACTCTATTTTTGAGGTATGTATAGTGTAGAAGAAAAACTGTTATTAGTGAACTGGTATAACTCGAAAATGAGTTTGAGGAAAACGATTTGTTTCAAATTACATATCCTGACCGTCCAAGACCAGTCCAACTACAATAAGTAGGTTAGTACAGAAGTATAAAAATAATGGATGCATAGTTTGTAATCATAAAAAAAAAATAGGCCAAGATATGTTATTACTGATAAAAGAGATGAAATTTTTTAATGAAAATAATAATATGCTCTCCACAAGAGCTTTAGCACAAACTACAAATGTAAGCAAATCTTCCGTGCATAAACTACTAAAACGAGAACATTTTAAGTCGTATCATTTTCAAAACCATCAGGAACTAATTGCGAATGATGCAGAAAGAAGAAGTAACTTTTGTGAAATCATGTTGGATAAGCTTCATAATGATGATACTTTACTACGCAGAATTTGCTTTACAGATGAAGCAACATTTTATGTAAATGGTGAAGTAAATTCACAGAACTGCCGCTACTGGAGTAGACAAAATTTGCATAGATATCATATCACAAGGACAGAAAGTCAATGTTTGGACTGGGTTGATTGGACACCATATTGTAGGACCGTTTTTTATTGAGGGTACTCTTACAGGAGAAAAATATTTAGAATTGCTTGAGTACAGAGTTATGCCAGCCCTCCACGCTTTCAATATTGATGGTGAGATTTGGTACCAGCATGATGGCGCGCCGGCACATAATTCTCATATGGTTAGAGCATTTTTCAACCAAAGATTTCCAAACCGTTGGATAGGCCGTGGAGGAGAAGTAGAATGGTCTGCAAGGTCACCAGACCTCTGTCCAAACGATTTCTTTCTTTGGTCATGTATCAGAAATAAAGTTTTTCATGGAGAACCTCTAAACAATATTGACCAATTAAAAAATAGAATACGAGTTGCTGCAAGAGAAATAACTCCAGAGCAGATACAAAATACAATAAATGAATTCTACAATCGCTTAGGATACTGTCTGGCCGTCAATGGTGACATTTTTGAAAATTTGTTAAATTAGTTTTTAAATTTTGTTCAACTACTGTATTTCACATCCTATGTTGCAAAATAAAATACACGCTAAAATACATTGCTGTCATTTCATTATTACGTTATGTATGTATGTGCATGTTGCATTATAAAATATATTCACGGTATATCTATATTTAATTGTTGCAAAAGACTACTATGTAAGGAACCAAAGGTAATAATTAGTTGTTTCATAAAAATACTGTACATGAGTTTTTAAAAAGTAAAATATTGCGCTCTTGAATCTGTTCAAAATAACACATGGCACCCTGCCACAACAATGAAAACATTTTTTTGCAAAATTTTTTTTTATTCACAACATAATCACCTTTTAGGGTGATACAATGGTTCCAACGCTTTTCCAATTTTTCAATACCATGTTTATAAAAAAATTTATCTTTCGCTTCAAAATAAGCTTCAGTTTCAGCGATGACCTCCTCATTTGAGCCAAATCTTTTTCCCTGGAGCATTTTTTTAAGATTAGCAAAAATGCTCCATATGGGGGGTGGGGAAGCAGATCAAAACCCAATTCGGCTCAAATGTGGCAGGTGCATCGTGAAAAAGGATTTTTTTTCTTGCATGTGCTCGTTTTTTTGAAGCTTCAAAAGCACCAGTAAGTCAATATAATAATCACTGTTGAATTTACCTTTTTTTTACAAACATGGTATTGACGCCAGGAAAACGTTTGGACGGCTTTCGCCAGCTGTGCGCCACTCAGAAAGCGACTTAGTGATGTATCCATGTTTCGTCCATGGTCACGTAACGACGCAAGAAATCTTTTTTGTTGCGAGTAAATAGCGATAAAGGTGATTACTCGTTGCTGTTTTTGTTCCATCGAAAGCAATCGCGGCACCCACTTGGAAAAAACCTTTTTTGCTCAATTTTTCATGAAGGATAAAAAAAATGTTGTTTTCATTGTTAGTCTTTCATTATAATTTTTGTCACTTCACTCACATTTTCCGGTGACGGCTTCCACAGGTCTCGAGCGTTCCGCGTCATTTGTTCGGTACGACCACGTAAACTCGGCAAACCACCGACAAAGGTTAATAATTTTTTCAATCCATTGTTTTGCTTGCGTGGTGTTTTTATATTAAAAAACAATGTTTTATCAGAACACGAAACTCGGTTGTTTAAATACAAAAGACTTTATTAACGTATATTGTCCGATTGACTGACACGTTTCAAGCAAAGGTCTGTTCAACGTGGTTATATACGAGTGCCATCTATGGGTTTTATATTGATCCATGTGTTATCGTTTTATACTATTTTGTATAATTTGAATTCTTCTTCTATATACAAATATTTATTGTATTTGTATGGTGAAGAAGTACTTATCAGGTTATGAAATAATGTTGAACAAACTTTCGGGTTCGCAATAGCGTACAGTCTCACTAGGAAGGCTGTATAGGAATAATGTAGGAAAATGATTTAGATTTATTTATATCTGCCTCATTAACAAGCAACAATTGCGAGGCATCACTGTGTCACTAACATAATACAAGGTATCGATAATGCCTGCACGCATTCGACCCATATCGTTTCCTGTAACTGGTTACCTGGAGAATTGTTGAACCAATTGTGAACATGGATATCATGAGATATTAAATAGTACTGAGTACTTAGCAAGTGTACGAGGCTTTAGATTGGAGAGGTCTGATGAATATTTTAAAAATTAATTTAAAACAAAACAGTGGATGAAGCAATTCTTCCAAGTAAATTACATGTTTTTAACTTCAATACATCTCTAATAGGTTTTATAATTCCTTTCTTTAATATTCTATTTTAATATGTATAAAGACTATTCTAGATTTTTTATAACCAGCTTCGGGGTTCCACAGAAATTTTGAGATTACTTTCTCATATGATAATCTGAAGATTCTGAATATACTTTAACCGGACTGTAATTTCGACAATGTTTTAGTCTGCTCTTCATAACAAAAGAGAGCGGTAGAGCAAAGCGTTTTCATGGGAGAATAACCCGTAATGGCGAATGTTTTTTAACAACTCTGGGCAGGCATTATTCAGTATAATTTTGCGGTGATTGTCTTTTATGTATCCAGTACTACAGGCTCCATAACTCTCATGTTAAACAAGACGTCTACCATTCTCTTTTTAACGGATCGAAATTACAGTATAAACACGGATAAGCCTTCATATTCAAAGAGCCAGATTTTGTTCCGTGCTTTAGTGGACATGTGATAAAAGTAAAACTAGATTTCACCACCTGTCAAGATGCTGTTAACATAGTGAAATGTTCTACTTTTTAAACTTATCAAGTATCTCGCGGCATCGTAAAACGCGTCATGCCATCTGCTTGTCGGTTAAAGTATGCCCAGATATTTTTCTATCTACTAAACTTACAAGTCTATCGAATTCTAGCATTTTCTTAACAGTATCAAAGTTCTCCTCGGTAACGGGTGATAAACCGAAATTTTATCTCTGGAGCTCCTTATACTACCTGTATGCGTCGTAAAATATGGATAATCATCTTTCTAGTACAAGAACCATTTTATTCAAACAATGATTAATATTCAATATATGGGCAAAGTTAAAGCGTAAAGCTAGCCGTTATTTTGTTCTAGACTAAGATGACATACCGAGCTGTTACACTACCAGACTTCGAGAGTAACTAACAGAGGATGGTATTGTAATATTACAAAGCGAGAGATCCTTTGGAAAAAATCAGAAGAAATCAAATTTATGTATATAAATTAAGCTTCTTCTCAACAAAATATCTCTTGAAATTGTCGAATTGAGTCCAGTTTTCATTCATATTACTTTGTAATAAATACTTTCAGTATTTATATTCGAGTATGAAAGAATGCAAATCTAGTGTGGAAATTTTGGTTTACGTTCTCCCAAATAACGTTTTAAATTCGTTTCCAAATTTGTAAAATATTATTTTCGTTTTTATTATAATCGAGAAGTTATTAGGTGCGCAACTAAGTTCTCGCCTTTTTCAAGCGATCGCTCCAGTAGTAAGTGCTGATCGATTGTGACATAACCAAAACGTCATGAACCAAGCCTAGACAGACATATGGTAAACAAACCGCTTTGACACATTAGTGATTTTGTTTGTGCGTCATATATGTACTTTTGGTTGTGTAAAAATTTGTGCCAAATAATCGTTATTTGCGCGAAGTGTTGCTTTTCTTCTTTCATTCGAAGAAAACGGCGGCTGAAGCGCATCGAGAACTCCAAAAAGTTTACGGAGATGCTGCTCTAAGTGAAACAACGTGCCGTGATTGGTTCCGTCGCTTCAAAGACGGTGATTTCGATATTGACGACCGTTCGCGTGAAGGAAGACCAAAAACCTTCGAAGACGCTGAATTGGAGGCATTGCTCGATGAGGATACCTGCCAAACGCAAAAAGAGCTTACTTCAGCATTAGAAGTTACCCGCCAAGCTATTTCCCAGCGATTGCATGCGTTGGGAATGATTCAAAAACAAGAAACTTGGGTTCCTTATGATTCGAAGCCAAGACACGTTGAGCGTCGTTTTTTCGCCTGTGAACAACTGCTCCAGCGGCAAAAAAGGAAGGGTTTTCTTCATCGCATCGTTACGGGTGATGAAAAATGGATTCATTACAGCAACCCAATGAGAACAAAATCATTGGGACTGCCCGGTCATGCTTCTATCGTCGGTTCACGCTGCGAAGGTTTTGTTGTGTATTTGGTGGGACCAGGGCGGTGTTATTTATTATGAGCTGTTGAAACCGAATGAAACCATCACTGGGGAACGGTATCAAACTCAATTGATGCGATTGAGCCGTGCACCGTGCGAAAAGCGGCCACAATACGAGCAGAGGCACGAAAAAGTGATTCTACAGCATGACAACGCTCAGCCTCACGTTGCCAAACCCGTTAAAACCTACTTAGAAACGCTCAAATGGGAGGTCCTACCCCACCCGCCAAATTCCCCAGATATTGCGCCCTCCGATTATTACTTGTTCCGTTCGATGGCACATGGTCTGGCTAATCAGCAGTTCCGCTCATATGAAGACGTCTCAAAATGGCTTGTTTCATGGATAGCCTCAAAAGACGAACACTTCTACCGTGACGGTATTCGAGCTCTGCCAGAAAGATGGTAAAAAGTTGTCGCTAGCGATGGGCAATATTATGAATGATTCATTTGTAAACATTTTTTCACAATAAAGTTGCATTTTCATCAAAAAAACAGCGAGAACTTAGTTGCGCACCTAATATCATCAAGCTATTAGGAATCAAATATCAAGTTAAGAAATGAAGTCTCCACGTTAACTACTTCATGATTTGGTGTGAGATGTTTTGCAACTTGCATGTTTTAAAACTTTAATTTGTTCAAACATCGTATTCTTTAACGAAGGTTCGTCTTATACTTTCACAGCAATTTTTTGGCTTGAGTAAATGTAATATATTCATTTTAATTTTTACGAGTTTTATGTACTTTTTTTGCTATCGAATTCGCTTGAACTCAGTTAAAAATTTTCCGAAAGATCGGCAGATCTGGCGTCCTTATAAATTATGTACTACAATGAATTATACGTGTAATGTTAAAGACTATTCGATTATAAAATGTCTTCCGTGATCATATTGAGAATGTTATTCGAGTGAAGTAAACATTTGATTTTATTATTCAAAGAATATTGTTGCCTGATTTACGTTGATTTAGAGAAGGTTTGTTGAATTTCTTTAATTCCAAAGCAATTTTTTCTTTCAGAAATTTTAATAATTTTTCATTATTATTCCCGATTTTCATACATTGGTGGGAGGAAGTGTACAAAAGCATAGAAATTCATAAAAGGTATGAAGTCAACAGGAAAAGTAAGGATTAATGTAATAGACCAAGAGCAATGGATGCGATAGTATGAAGAATTATTACAGGAACGAATACCATGGTACCAAGAAATAAATTTTATACAAGGAGAACAGATAAGGATATATGAGGAAATAGTAATTTAAAATATAAGAAAACTAAAAAGTTAAAGGTCTTGTGGACCAGAAGGGATATATGCAAACCTTTTTAATTTCGATAGATACGTTAACGGAGAAGAAATACCACAAATTTGGAAAGAAACTTATATAACATCAATACAAAGAAAAGGAAGAAAAAGATATTTGTTCCAATTGTAGAGCGATTTCGGTTACGAATATAATTAATAGACTGTGCGGAAGGACTATAAGAAGCCTAATAGAGAGAAGAAATTCACAAGAAACGCAAAGTGAGTTTAGGGTCGGCAGAGCATGCACAGATAATGTGTTTTTCGTGAAACAGATAATTGAAAAGAGGAGCTCTGTGAGTCTTTCAACACATATTCTATTTATAGACCTAACCTCGGCCTATGAATCAATATCTTGGTGTAAATTATGGAAGGTCCTTCAAAACATTAACTAAACGCCCATAAAAGCATTGACAAACCTATACAATCGGTAGACGTCTAGAATCAAAATAAAAAAATACTATCAATATCATTTGATACAATAAAGGGGTTACGACAAGGCTGCTCTATATCACCCTCTTTATTTAAAATGTATGTCATTGAAGCAATAATGCAATGGAAACAAAAACGCTCTGAGATGGGAATACTCTTGGAGGATGGTATGATTTATACTTTACAATTTGCAGACGATTAGGCAATAATTGCAGGAGACAAAGAGGATTCACAATACATGACAGGTAAGCTTAAAGAAACATATGATACCTGGGGATAGGATATAAACACAGGAAAGATCAAGTACCTTTGTATGGGAGACATAATAACTAATATAGATATTGACGACACAAAAGATATAAAATTGCCAAGAATATAAATATTTAAGTATCACAATCGACACTATTAGTACAGATGAAAAAAAAAATAAGAACAAGAACAACAGAAATAAGGAGAGTACTAGGTTGTTTGAATGGGATATTATTGAGGAAATATACAGGGTGTCTATAAAAGAACTCCGGGGTTTAAAAAATTAATATTTTTTAAATTATAAAAGATAGCAAAATTTGATCAATTCCTTTGAAACAAGCAGCTCAAAGAGTTTTACTCATACCAATTGGGAATGTTTCTCTCAACAGTTGGCAGCGCTGCGGAGCGTTGACCTTGAAATGACGTAGCGGCTGCGGCAGGCAGTGTCGTCTGGACTGCCGCGCTATGGCGACGCCTCAACAAAAGGCTCAATGTGTTATTTGGCTCATAGAAACTAATTCTGTTGTTACTGTACAAAGAAACTTTCGACGTAGCTATGGTGTTGACCCGCCTACAGACAAAACAATTCGTCAGTGGTTATGTGCGTTCAAGGAAACAGGAAGTGTTTTGAAGCAAAAGTCGCCGGGTAGGCCGCGTGTGTCTCAAGAGAATGTGGACAGAATCCGAGCTTCATGCACTCGAAGCCCTAAGAAATCGTTAACAAGACGCAGTCTGGACTTGGGGTTACCAAGATCAACAGTCCATAAGGTAATTCGTAAAAGACTTCGTTTAACTGCCTACAAGATACAACTTTTACACCATATCAAACCGGCAGACAAGGTTAAGAGATTCGAATTTTCTGTTTCCATGCTGGATAAAATTGATGAAGATAATGATTTTTTAAAAAGTGTGGTTTTTAGTGATGAAGCTACTTTTCATGTGAACGGAACTGTAAACAGGCATAATTGCAGAATTTGGGGTTCAGAGCCGCCCCATGAGTTTATTGAGTACGAACGTGACACGCCCAAAGTGAATATTTGGTGTGCTCTTATGCGTGACAGAGTCATAGGTCCCTTCATTTTTGTCGAAAGGAATATCAATGGTGATGTCTATTGTGACATGTTAGAGGAGTATGTTTATCCTCAGTTGGATGACATTGAGGCGGAGAAAGGTTTAGTTTACTTCCAACAAGATGGGGCGCCGCCACACTTCAGTTTGCGTGTGCGTGAGTCACTGGACGCTCGTTTCGGCAACAGGTGGATTGGAAGGGAAGGACCTATTCCATGGCCACCAAGGAGCCCTGATATGACTCCGTTGGACTTTTTCTTCTGGGGGCATATCAAGAATCTTGTGTATGCGGAGAAAATTCGAAATGTTCGCCATCTCAGGGAACGAATAGAGAATTGCGTGGCGTCCGTTCCCCCAGACATGCTCGCCAGGACATGGGAAGAGGTAGAATACCGTTTCGACGTGTGCCGTGCCGCTCACGGAGCTCACATTGAACTTCACTAAGTTGTTAAAAAATCTTGAAAATGTAAGCTTTCTAATCATGTATAAAACATGTATGTACGTTTTTTACTTTATTAAAATATTTTGTCTTAAAACCCCGGAGTTCTTTTATAGACACCCTGTATAACTCAGAGTCAAAAATTCAACATCTACAATACAGCGATTAAAGGTAAC
Source organism: Dermolepida albohirtum (assembly GCA_031893035.1). Classification (NCBI taxonomy): domain Eukaryota; kingdom Metazoa; phylum Arthropoda; class Insecta; order Coleoptera; family Scarabaeidae; genus Dermolepida; species Dermolepida albohirtum. The sequence goes on from JAVIWB010002168.1 coordinate 79,697, forward strand.
TTAATGTATGGATCTGAAACTCAGAGAATAACGAAAAGAAACAATAAAAGAATAGAAGCTACCGAAATGGACGCCTTGAGAAGATTTTCAGAAGATCTATAATACAAAGGTTAAGAAATGAGGAAATTCGTTAACGAATAGAAATAGTGAACACGGTTAAGAAAGATATCGAACGAAAACAATTAACTTGGTACGGCCACGTTCAACGAATAGGACAAACAAGTCTACCGAAGCAAACAAAGGAATGGGTACCATTTTTAAAAAGTAAGAGAGAGAGACTGAAGAAAAATTGGATAGAAGGAATTAGGAAAGCTATGAGCGATTGAAACTTACAGGAAGGACAATGGGAATAACTAAAATAATGGAATCTAGACATCGGACAACGTCGCCGCACATTTTATACCGATATATATGTATATATATATTCCAACAATTTAATTTTACAATTTCATTAATTAATTCATTCCACGGAGGAATATTATTTTTCTCTTTGATAATAATTTATTACTCATTTTCTTATAGTATATGTCACACCACGAGCGTACTCCCCTGTAATTGGCGCTAAGTTGTTGGGGGATGTGAAGGTATGAATTATTATTATGTCACGTATATTGATTGAAATGTTTAAATTAATTTAAATCATGAACTTGTGGAAGGAAAGAAAATCTTGAAACAGGTTGTGGTAAAAACTGCGAAACGTCAGTTATTACGACTTGCCGAAACTTGTAATAAAATTCTTATTATTAGTAAATACATAATTTTTCTGGAAAATACAATAATTTCGATTACATCTATTTTTGGAAAATTTAATTCACTCCCTTTAAAAGATTTATGTGTAATTACATATTTGCATATATATTTTGGTTTTGTAGCTTTTAGTTAATTAATCAACCCACCAGGTTGACCATGACTTCAACTACTTTAAATTAATCTTTTATTTGCTAGTCACGAAGACTGATACGGATGTTATTGATTATATTTTTTTTGTAATCATGACCTCATATGTTCCGATGCTTCAATAGATACTTCTTAATGTATACTATCCATACAAGGAAGGAAAGGTAATGGAAGGCTCTAATTTTAATGCACGTTTACTTTGTATTTGAAATGACTTTTGTAAATTTCTGTACCTAGTTCAAAAATACACAAGAATATTGTCACTGTCATTAAGTTTGCAAATAATTTGTTTAAAATATCAAGCAAAATTTGTAACAAAATATCATGGAGGAGTGGAAAGGCAACTCTCTCATATCGAGATATTTAAAATTATTCACGGCATATGTGGTTATGGAAAGGAAAACAATGGAGAGGATGATTTAAGGGGTCTAGTGCGTAAACAATACAATGTTTAATATCTATAGTCTTATCCATACATAATCAGAGTAGTTTAACAACTCAGATTTAATGTTGTTTTCAATTTCTTCGTACACAATTGGTACATTTCTTTCAACATTTTACAAATCGGTAATTTGGCAATTATAGAGTAGGATTATATTTATTCCAGAAGTCCTAAAATGGTTGATCGAGTAAGGTAGGTAAATTGCAAGCTAGAAACATGGTTGTTAAATCTAACAACAATTCCGCTTTCCTGGGTACGTCGGTTCTTTTGTTCCTAATATGTGTTATAGAATTTACATTATCCTTTATTCGAAAACAACAGAATTTTGTCGAATACTTTGCATAATATTTTGGTGCCATCGTATGTGAAGTCGCAATCTCCACTATAAAGAATTTCACCGAGGTATCTTTCTCGCCTTTCTCCCGTTTGCCACTTTCGTTGTGATGTGTTCGCTTCTACAGATTTCGTATAACTGACTAGATTCTTGCGATGAGCAGACCTCATGGCGGTAGACCCGATATATATTTCAACGCGTGCTACTCTGTTAACATGTCGCGATGCATGGCTTTATTTACGAATCAACCCAATATACTTTAACTATCGTTAATTTATTTTCACTTTATATTTTAATCCTATTGAATTGCTCTTGTCTCATGTTATGTTATCGAGTAGAATCTTTGCTCTTCTTATTGTGAAGCAACAAGTCTGAATTTGGCCCTTTAATTATGGGTTATTCATCATTTCCATCTTATTATTATCATATCACTGAAACAATTGATAAATATGTTCAAGTCAACATTATTTATACTGTATTTTAAAGCCTTTGACATTATCGATTATTCGTTATTATTGACTAAATTAGTTCAAGACTCCTGAATTTTTTATATCGACTAACTGTCATTACATCGAATCAGATTTTATTAACCCAAGCCAACCCACTTACTCGTATGATACGTGAAAACCAATTCGGGAATGTAACCATATAGAATCAGTTTTGTTATTAATAATATGTTTTAAGAATGCAGTGCTGATGTTCTACCTTCAACTACACTGGTAAAAATCTGGAATTAATTCTTCAAACTAAATCACTTTTTTAAATGTTTTCTGAATTTCTCTAGAGACCATTTATTTTCGGCGGCTAATTTGATTAAAACTAACACGTTTTTGGGTAAAATTATATACGTTTTCTTACACCTACTTTCAAGATAACAATTTATCTCAAAAATTTGTTACTGTATACTATGTACTGAAAAGCACGCCTGTTCAGGAGATGTGTATAAGCCGAATAAAAACCATCTAACTTGAACGACACATATTTCAGGAACTTACTTTGCATACTTTCAATTAACTTACTAGTTTGGCTGTTATAAATAGGTACTCAAATATAATATAAATAAGATGTCTTTATACTCCAATATAATTAGTGTGTAAAGCAATTAAAGTGTTAGCATTGAAAAAAACATTGCGCGTTCTCGTAATATTTTTTGAGGATATAGAAGTTGAATTAGTTAGAAAAGAATGTCACCTTCTCATCAAACGTAGCTCTTAAATCTTTGATTACAGTTTTACGAGAGATTGGTATATCATCTATTGTATAAGAAAATGCTATAATAGAAACACTTCTTGTTGTCTAACATCAGCTATTAATAATATCCATGTTATGTTTTAAAAACGTGGTGTCGAATAATTTGTAAATTTGATGGTGATCAAGGTCAGATTAGCAGCGTAAGTTATTACAGAAGATTTTAAAGTAGTAAGAAGATTGTTTATGTATGTATTAAAAAGCAGTGGTCCTAAGTAAGAGCCCTGAGGTACCCCTGATATGAATAATAGATTCTAGCTCTGTACCTATTGTATAAATGTCAGGCGCTCTATGTTATAGGTATGAATACATAAGCTTAAGCATCGGAATACTCATACCAAAATGCGTTTACTTTACCGAGTAAAATGACAGGGTCGGTGCTATCTAAAAGATATGAGAAATAGATAAAAATAACATCCAATTGTCCTCTCCTATTCGTTGTTTTAGATAGTTCCCAACATGGTGTCACAATATTTGTCATTGTTTATATTTTCCAAATAAAACCATGTTGAATTTGTGATTAATAAGGAATGATTGTAGTAGTAATATATTCATACTTGCTTTAAAAACTAATAATATTGCTGGACAATAGTTGGTAATATCTATAGGATATAATGATGAATAGGACAAATTCTAGCAATTTTTCATATACATATGTAGCTGGAAAGGCTAAAGTTCGTAGAGACAAAGATTGAAGATCTTGGATAAGTTTAGCAAAATAAGTGCGCAGTCACGCAAAAGAAAGCTGGGAATATTATCATAGTCCGATGCAAAAAATTTTTTATTTAGTAATCGTTCATCCGTAAATGGTAAGCAACTTAGAAGGAATATCTGAAATGTTATAATTCGTTTGTTTAGGATCTTTTTAAATCGTTTTTGTGTTGCTCTTTCCCTCACAGTATCGAATGGATTGTTTATATTCCTCGTTACTGTTATAGTATTATGTCCAAGTTTAAATTCTCATTTCCCACCTGTGCACTTCATACGAGGTGTGGCTATTAAATAACGAGACTGACGCTGTAAAACATTTTACTTTGATTTCATACATATTTATTATCACATTCAATATACACCCCTCCTCTATCCCTACAACGCTCCATGCAAATCTTCCATTGTTCGAAGCAGTGCTGGAAGTCGTTTTCTGTTAGCTTCTTAAGGACGCGTGCCGCTTTCGCTTTCACAGCTTCAACGTACTCAAATTTTGTTCCCTTTAATTCAGATTTCACCTTAGGAAACAGTTAGAAGTCGCACGGTGCAAGATCCGGCGAATAAGCCGGATGGTCTAACACTAGGATGTTGTACTTGGCTAGAAACCTCTTAACTGACAATGCGGAATGAGCCAGTGCGTTGTCTTGGTGGAGAACCCACGACTTGTTCTTCCACAATTCGGGTCGTCTTTTAATTATTCTTTCACGGAGTTGAGCAAGAACGTGAAGGTAGTAATGTTGATTAACAGTTACTTAACATTTTTCCTTCGAAACAAAAAAACAACTCTAATGCCAACGAAGGCTACGGCTATACTGATTTGTTTACAGAGGCGAGAGGTACTGCTTCCGAAAGAGAAGGCTTCACGATAAATAGCTGTCAGTCGATGGCGTTTGGTGCATGCGCACTTCTTCTGTACCAGCGTCAGTCTCGTTATTTAATAGCCACACCTCGTACTTTTCATAAATTTAAAAGTATCTTTAAATCAAAACTCAACCAAAAATATTTTGTAGATATATAATCACTACCAGTATTTATAAATCACGACGTACAATAGTTGATGATTAATTGTAATTTGAGTTGTTATTTGGGCTATTATCATCGTTGAATGTCATCGTAATTTTTTTCATTGAATCTGTCTTTGACTTTCGACCTAATGTCCTGGCATTCTTCCTTAGTTTTGTTTTTTGCGAGTTGGTGATATTTTTCTTTTATTAATCAATTCCTTGCCAGTTTTTTTTGCAATTCTCTTAGTTCGATTGCTTGTAATTGAATGTTAAAATATTAAGCCTTTTGGAGTAATGTTGGAAATAACCCAAACAATGTCTCGAACATTTATAAATACAAAAAATTACAAGTTATTTAATTAAATCGATTTTTATTTTTAATATATTTGCAGTTGTGGTTTCAAATTTATTGATTGATTATTTGACAATTAGCTACAAGAGAATTAAATTTAATGGGTTATTAATAGACTTACCTCAATGACACAATGTACTAAACTAATTTCTTTAGCTTTTTGTTACACCTTATATCTCTCCCTATCCTTGTTGAATATATGTTATTATGATAACATAGCATATTCGTTGTTTTCGAGTATTTATAATTAAACGTGAGGTTATGACGATAATTAAATATAACTTTTTAGGAATGATAATATTCATGGAAACAAAATAGATAAATAGAGCTGTTGTAGAAGTTGAAATAATTTAAATTCTAGGTAATTATGTGCATATCTATGCCTGGTAATGCCAACTTTACGATTAAAATACGCCGTGTAAATTGTTTCGAAATATTTTACCGGCGAACAAACACGGTTAATTAAGTATAATTAGTATTGATAAAACTTAAGTTATCTATGTAATAGCATATTTACGCAGTTCCATTTTACTTTGAAAATTAATTGACTACCTAAAAAGGGTCACCAGTTTCTGTCCACATTGTGTTTATTCTATACCACCACCTACTAACGTTTTCTGGAATATTGCACTGCAAAGTAATGCTTTTAAAAGTAAAATAAACTTGTGTAGATTTCGATTTATCCTTTAATCTATAATGGTCTTGCTATGAAGTGATAGTTTTTTGATATAATTCTATTTTAATTTTAAATTAATACATTCATACCTTTACACAGAAAAGAAGCAAATTCATTTTAAAATCGAAAAGTAAAGTGTTTAATTATTTTAAATTTACGATAAGTACCGAAAAATCGTTAAGACTAATGGATAGTGAATGTGTTGAGATGGACTTAAGTACTAGACCCAGAGAGCCTCAAGCTCCTGATAGTTGTAAAGTGAGAGTTGCAAAATCGGTTTTTTCGATAAGAAGTCTCGTAGATTTGGGCGATGGAGCCGAGAAAATGGAAGAGCATAATTCAAGAATGCAATGCGGTAAGTGTCTTGTCTTTTTGTTTGCTTTTTTAAGTGGTGCGCGATGTGTCTGCGGTAATAGAGCAAAATAAAATTGCAAAAGATAAAGTTTGTTTTAGATATGTCTGCTAAATTTGATTATTGTACGTAGTTAACGACAAAAACATTTTTATATATTAAGTGAAAATATAATGCAAATTTACTTTTTACTTTATAAAATATACTAAATACGTGTATAGTAGTTAGCAAAAGTTGAGCAACTCTACAAAATATGCGAGTCTGCTATCATGTGTACGTGGAAACTTTTTTTGCCGATATTGTACGGAATTTGAAAATTACGTTGACCGGATTATATAATTTCATAATGCAAACATAACCAATATACTTTATGTGATACCAAATTTAATTTTATGAAAGTATACGAGCGTAGTTTGACAAGTAGTGAGCATGGAAAAGAAAATCGAATTTTTTAAATACAAAATAATTTTTATTTTTCAATATATTCTCCTAAAAGAGCAATACATTTATTCCAACGGTGCTCCAATGCCCTTATTCCATCTCTAAAATGTGATTCCGGAAGGCTTGCAAAATAGTCATTTACGAAGATGATAAGCTCGTCGTTAGACGAAAATGTCTTTCCACCTAGTGCCGTTTTAAATTTTGGAAAAAGGTGGAAGTCGGAAGGAGCTAGATCCGGCGAATAAGGCGCATGCGGTACTAATTGGCAATGCAACTCGTGGATTTTGGACATCGCAACTGTGCTGGTATGCGAGGGAGCGTTGTCTTGGTGAAACAGAATCTTTTTCTTTACCATTCCTGACCGTTTAGCACGAATCTCAACATTTAATTTTTCTAGAAGTTCTGCATAATATTGTCCATTTATTGTGGCACCTTTCTGAAGGTAATCAATGAGTAAAATGCCCTTTGAATCCCAAAAAATTGATGCCATCACCTTGTTTGCCGATAAAGTGGTTTTTGCTTTCTCTGTAGGTGCAGAACCACGTTCTAACCATTGTTTCGACTGTTGTTTAGTTTCGGGTGTACTGTAGTGTATTCAAGATTCACCGCAAGTAACAAATCACCTACAAAAATCAACCGGATTCCGCTTATAAAGGTCCAATCACTCATTGGAAATGCGCAAACGAGTGAACTTTTGATCAGTCGCAAGCAATCGCGGCACTCATCTTGCCGAAAGCTTGGAAAGGCCCAATTCTTTCGATAAAATGTGGTGTACGCGTTCTGTTGAAATGTTTACCATATCTGCTATCTCTCTCATTTTGAGTCGTCAATCTTGCGTAATAATATTATGGATTTTTATAATCATTTCCTTAGAAGTCACGATTTTGGGTGCCACAGAGCGCGCGCTTCATCAACACAGCTTGTTCTACCACGTTTAAATTCATTTACCCGTCTACTTATTGTGGCGGATGATGGAGCAGATTCACCTAATGTTTCCCGTAACTCATCTTTTATTTCGGTAGGTTTCATACCCTTAACTACGAAGTATTTAATCACCGCACGATACTCTGCTTTTTCCATTTTAACAAAACAACGTGTTGCCATTTTTTCAATCAGCTGTCAAAAATAAACTAATCAACCGATTTATCTAAATAACGAAATGTAAACATATAAATAGGCAACCTAAATTACAGTGCATTTGTTTTACCAATTAGAGCGCCACCTATGTGTCATTCTCACTACTTGTCAAACTATCCTCGTAAATGAAGAATTTATTATTATTATTAATTATACATTATTTATACTGACCTTTCAAAGGCCTTTGATACCTTAGACCTTAGACCAAACTGGCCTCCTTCGGTTTGGCTCCAATTAATCTATTAGGATCGCACCTAACCGAGAGACGATATTACATGACATACAATAGGTATTCCTCCTTTGGTTTCTTTTTGACGTCTGGCGTGCAGCAGAGGTCTAATTTGGATGCTCTGCTGTTTATATTATTTATAAACGACCTTTGTCACATTTTTTTGCCAGGTGCTCGCCTGCGCTGAAGACATCAAGATTTTTTTCGAAATTCGTTCCCCCGAGGATGCTGTTAACCTGCAGCGGAACTTGGGTTTCCTGGAGGGGTGGTGTAGACGGTTTGGATTAAGATTAAACATTAACAAATGCTGTACCATGATCTTCTCACGGTCTACTTTGCTTTTTGAATCCGTATACCACATTGGGGATGATAGTTTTGGGAGGGTGAGTGAGTTTAGGGATCTTGGAATAATTTTCGACTCTTGTCTTACCTTTCGGCCACAGATTACTAGTTTGTGCTCAGAAGCCTGAAAATCGCTGGGGTTTGTATTCCGCACCTCCAAATATTTCTGTGACCCTGATGTATTAAAGCCCTTACACAAATCTTATGTTGTAAGCAAACTGGAGTATGCATCACTGGTCTGGTCTCCGATATATGCTTGTGTGTGCTTGAAGTTGGAGCGCATTCATCGAAGGTTTTTAAAATTCCTTACCTTCAAGATTAGTGGTGTTTACCCACAAAGAGGTGTGTCGCAGGGAGGGTTGCTTCTTGAGCATAATATGTCCTCTTTGCATGACAGGAGGGCCGATCTCTGTGGTGGGATTTTGCATGGCATCCTTGGTAACAGTGTTGACTGTCCTTCGTTACTGCATCGTTTGTGTTTTTTAGTGCACCGTTTGAATTGCAATGTGTCCATTGTAATGCTAAGGGCGAGGGATTATATTCTTAGGAGAACACCGGTCTACATTTTGAGTAAAAGTGCCAACGAATTTGCTACTTGTTTGCTTAGCATGTATGCCATATATGTATTTTTAGTAATTTTTGTTTCTGTTTGCTTTTCTGATTAACTTTAGTTTGAATTAGCTTTAATTTTTTTATTATATCTGCCATACATATGTCTAAACTCAGTTAGTTGCTTTGTATTTTACTGTTATTGGGCTGTAAGCCTATTGGAAGTAAAGGTCATTATTATTATTATTATTATTATTATTGTTATTATTATTATTATTATTATTATAACAAATGCTGAAAATGTCTGCAAATATATTCTAAATATAAAATTAATTCTTTCAAAAATATTATGTAGTTTTCCTACAGTGATCGTTTCTGGATTACGCTGACGCTTTTGATGAATATGAGTTTTCAATTTACTAAGTAAATCTGGAGGTGTTAAATTTTTTGGTCGGGGGAGGCATAATCTTCGACTTTTCTCTTTGTAGTACAGATATTTGACCTCTTTTCTGATAACAAATTGCACAGAAAATTAAATGATTAAAATTGATACTTTATTCTTGATTTTCTCAAATCTAGTATTTGTAGATGAAATTAATGTAATTTCATTATGTATTAAGTTTTAAAAGTGGCAATAATGGCGTGGTTCAAATTTTACACCACCACTATCGTATGACTACCCTCGACCGGTACTATAATAAAGGTGATGGGTTGTTAAGCCAATTGTTTCTGGCGACGAAACATAGGTGGCTTATGTGACACCGGAATTAAAACAGCATTCTATGAAGGCATTTAACATCATCCAAAAAAGTGAAGTTGAAGCAAACAATTTCAGCACGCAAAATTATGTGCACTGTGTTTTGAGATAGGCAGAAAATGAGCTTGAGGATTTTTTGCCTTACGACAAGATCTCATCGCATCACGTGGCTGGAAACAACTTGATCATTCTCCGTATAGCTCTAAGCCAGTGCCCAGTAGCTACCACTTGTGCCTTCCCCTGAAAAGACATGTAAGCGGTCATGACTATGACGATAACAGAAACGTCCGTGCTGCAGTGGTTGGAAAATCAGGCGGCAGATTTTTATGAGGATGGAATTCAGAAGCTGGTTGTACGATATGATAGTGTCATAATATTGGTGGTAATTATGTAGATTAAGGTACAGGTTTTTTTATAAAAAAATTGCTCTAGCAGTAAAGTTCTTTACACAACAGTGTTTTGGTGAAAAACAACATGATTATTGTTCCGCATCCAGCATATTGGCTCTACTTGGCTCTTTGCGATTTTTCTCTCATTCCGAAGATAAAAATCAAGTTGTAGAGGCGAAGATTTGATACGATAGAGGATATTGAAACTGAATTGCAAACGATACTGAACACATTAACAAAGCTAATCTTTTTGAAGACAGAGAACGGATGACTTTTGTCGGTTTTTCTTTACCTTCGAACACTGTAATTGTCTTGCGTGACGTCCGCGAACTTGTATTGTGGAGGATGATTCGTCGTTCGGGGTTGGTTTTTTGAAGCTCAGCGATGATTTGCGGCAAACGAATGGCTGTATACCAATTGGCAGTAACAATAAATCCAAGATTCATCACCACTGACAATGTATACGTTTTTAGAGTTTCCGATGTTGAAGCGATCTAGAGTTTTTTGACACCAATTCACCCTAGATGCTTTCTGTTCTTCGGTCAACAGATGCGATATTCAACGGGAAACTAATTTTTTACACACAATTCTTCATGCAAAGTTTTTTGAATTGAGGTTTTTGAAATCCCCAATAATGCTTCAATCTGACGATATGTCACATATCGATCTTCGTTGATGATCTTGCGTAGAGCATCGACTTTTTTCTGAATGGCTGCCGTTTTTGGTGAACCTGCTCCCGAATCATCTTTAAGACTAATATGTCCACGTTTGAATTCTTCATACCAACGAGAAATTGTTGACTGATGTGGTGCTTCACTGGTGAAAACATAAACTAACTCGGCAAGGTATTCTTGTTAAGATAATTGTCTTAGAAAATTATAAAAAAATATTCCGCGAAAATGTTCTCGGTTAAATTCCATTTTTCAACTAACTTGTCAACTTTGACAGTAGTTGTAGCTACAATACTACATGTATCGCACTGAAACTTTGGATTCAGGTTAACTAAAGAAGGAAGTTAATTTTTAGTACTGTCATTTGATTAATGGTGCCGCCTATGTCCCACTATGCAAAACTTAAAAGACATTTTACCAAAAATGGATTAAACTGGTCCTGCATGAATGTTAATTTATGACTTATAATAGATAAGAATAAATGTTATATTTTAAGTCAGAATTGAATAATTATTGCTTATTCATTATTTAAATTTGAGAAAGAAAAAAGTTTATAAAATGTTTTTATATATTTATGAAGTGAAATCACATATACAATTTAATTTAATACTAAATAATAATATTTTCATCTCATCCTAAAAGAATTTAAGAATCTAAAAAAAATTGAACAACTAACTATATAGGTTTTGATTAGGTGTACCTATTTCTGAATAGTTAATAAAATTAAAAGATATACGCTTCGAACAAAATAAAGTAAATTCAGTAGAACTTCGACTATCTGGGATGCTGATGTGGACAACATTGCTGGATAATTAAAAAGTAACGGAAAATTGAAAATGTATAAAAACAATGGAATTTTGTTGTACATATATGTTATACATTGAGTTGTATATTTTTACATACAGGTACAAACAGGTTCAGCTGCATATATTTTACTGATTTGTAGATATTCGTACATGTGTACATATTTATTAATTTAAAACACAATTAATGAATCACTGAAGGTTGATATATAACCCCTTGCCACATTAATTTTCGTATTCTGTATATGTACTTATTTCGACAACTTAGGACAAACGAAATACCTGAGACGCATGGATTAGAGAGAAACCCGAATAATGACTACATGCATAACTGACGTTTTACTGTATTAGTGAATTTACTAATTTAGAACATCATCATTTTTTATATTAATTAATAATAATTTGCAGGTCGAATGTAATAAACTTATTTCTCATTTTTGCATTGATTTTTGTCACACTTTCTGACGATGTTCCTAAAGTTTTCTACATATATTTATGCTCCAATTGTTAAATTGGTAGATTCTTATAACTGAAAGTAAATAAAGTTGGAGCATGGATTAGAGAGAAACACGGATAATGACGATATGGATAACCGGAGTTTTACTGTATTAGTGAATTTATTAATTTAGCACACCATTATTTTTTCTATTACTTAATAATAATTTGCAGGTCGAATGTAATAAACTTATTTCTCATTTTTGCACTGATTTTTGTCACACTTTCTGACGATGTTCCTAAAGTTTTCTACATATATTTATGCTTCTATTGTTAAATTGGTAGATTCTTATAACTGAAAGTAAATTATGTTGGAGCATGGATTAGAGAGAAGCACGGATAATGACGATATGGATAACCGGAGTTTTACTGTATTAGTGAATTTATTAATTTAGCACACCATCATTTTTTCTATTACTTAATAATCATTTGCAGGTCGAAAGTATGAACTTATTTCTCATTTTTGCACTGATTTTTGTCACGCTTTTTGACGATGTTCCTAAACTTTTCTACATATACTTATGCTCAAATTGTTAAATTGGTAGATTTTAATAACCGTAAGTAAATTTTGTTGGAGCCTGTAGTTAAACGAATTATTAAAAAAAAGGTTGAAAAGAATCCTTACCATGTCAATGTCCGTATTCGGTATACGTATTTCGTACAACTGAGTTGTTATCATCATAAGAAAATAATCACAGTGTTACTTCTGAGTCCGCGGTAAAGTTCACACAGAAAAATCCGCGAATTACGTTAGGCAAAAACCATTTTATGTTGATGATGACAATTTATTTGTCGAAATACGTATACCGAATACGAACGTTCATGTGGTAAGGGTGTTTTTACCTTTATCGATTAATCTAATAACTGTACTTTTCAGTTTTAAAACAACTAGAAATATTTTTTTTAAATAATATTGTAGCTTAATAATAATATGATATTTAAATATTAATTCTAGTTTTAGTAAAATTTATATGGAAACATTTTATGAAGTATGTAAATAATAAACTTAAATTTCGAATGAGCTGACTTAACGCTGAATGACTTCCACATGTGTAACACGTTTGAGATTATATACGTTGATATAACTAAAATTAAATATGTGAGTAAATAACAAAATGTTTGCGTTTAATTTAATTTTGAATTCAAAAGGTGAGATAAGAAACGCTTGAGAAATTACTACAGCGTCTATTAATTACTTTATTTTGAACATCTATGAAACCCAACATAATTTTAAGTGTTTTCATATTATACGTTACACTATATAAATTATGTTTGGAATTATTATTTATTTTTTAAAACTAATATTAAAGTGCATTTTTGTCAACGCATTCGAGCTTTTCAAATTTTATTACTTTGTCTCAAAGGTTTCCACTTGAAACGTATTTTTCATCAACAATAATTTAGTTGAAAATACGGGGGGGAACCAGAATCAAATCTACTTAGCTATGATATGAGCGACTGAATATGCGTTGCATAGTGACGTTCAATGGTGACAACATTTTCTTTTACTTACGTATCAAATTTGACTTCAATTCTTTCAATAGATTGTGCTTTATAAGATACTTCACCTCAATAAATGAATTTTGTGAAATTAGAACATAGCAGAGTCATTAAATTTTTGATAAAGATATAGATTTTCCTAAAACTATTCACGAATAGATGTTTGCCATGGGTATAGTGCTACCTCATACTTTAAAGTGAAATTGAATTAGTGAAAATAGTTTCGGTGTGGTCGTGATTCCATTGTAGATGAAGCAACGATTGGAAGCAATCATTCTTGATGTTTGCATGGAAATTGAAGCAATGGCTATTGAAGATCGTGGAATGGAAGTTTATATTATTGATAAAACACTAAATATATCTGTACAAAGTGTTTTAACAAATGTATATGATAAACTAGGCATAAGCAAAGTTTCAGTAAGATGCGTTCCAAGATTATTTACTCTTGAACAAAAACTGATTAGGCAACAAATTTCTTGGAGTAATTTGACATTTTTGTATGAAGACATTGATTTTTCTTTAAGATAGCGGCATACGACTTGGGACATCACTGGGATTCGGAAACAAAATTAAAGTCCATGCAATGGGTATATAAGTGGTCTCCACCTCCAAAAAAAGTTTGCAGCTTGAAAGTTCATGGTAGCCGTCTTTTGGAACCAAGTAAAAGTTATTCTTGTTGAATATATGCCAAAGGGTACAAAATCCACACTAAACTGACATTCTTTCCTCATGCATTGGAAGCTATTGAATCTCTCATGGAATTTGCTCGGCTCAAATCCTGCAATTTTGTTTATTGATGACAGTACTTAACCTAAAATATGCCTCGTTGTTAAAGATTATTTTTTTATTCACTTTCAATTGCTGCAGCGTCCAACATGTAAAATTCCTACGCGCCCTATAATCATTTTCAAGCTTCATGTTGAAGCTTGAGAAATGACAACTTCTTGTGACGAACGAGAACTACATAGATTGGGAGAATTAGACAAATTGAAAGATTGGGCATTGCAGCCATTTTATCAGCCATATATGTAGGTATTTCAACGATGCACAGGTGTTAAAATATCTGTTACTGAACCAGTTGTTTCAAATTTTTGCACAGAATCCTGAATTGTTTTTTCTCTAGAACGAATGTGTTGGCCATAAAATTTATGTATGTAACAAGCAGAATGTATTGCGAACGAAACGACTATCTTCGTAACAAATTTGAATAATCCAGATGCGTTGCTGAATTTAGTGTTCCATGATCAATATATCAGGACTTTATTGACTTAACAAATATCAAAATTTGACGTCAACATATTTTAAGATATAATAATAATAATGATAATAACAATAATACTAATCCAACTTCTCCAACTTTGGTGGACCACGAGTTATTACGCCCGCGCTTGTGGTACAACTTAAAATTTTTGTCTCTCTGTATTCGCTTCAATAGATCAGGGAAACTAGGACAACAATTCATCGGTTGAATCGAGATTTCGGCGTGACAAGTCAGTGACTTACTAGTGAGCTATCAGCCGTCTTAAGATATGAACTCTCAAAGATAGGATATTACTGTTAAAAGCCTACAAAATAAACGCAAATTTGTTTTTTTTTAATTACAAAAATACGTTTTCATTAGATGGATTAAATTATATTAAATTAAATTTAAATTAAGTCGTATTAAAATTTTAAGTTTTAAATAATTTAAAGTGTCACAGCATCGCAACATCGTACAAATAATGAGAAATGGATCGACGATTTAAAGTACAGAAATTACATTGTGTACTCTTATCCGTGGATGTAATCCTTTTTTTAACATTCGGTGGGAAAAAATGTGTTTAAAACTGTGACCTCTGAAATTTAATTACGAACGCCAGTTATGGAGAAACAATGAACCGTCATCGGAATGAAACTCAACTAGAAAAGAATTAAATAAGAAAAAAATTTCTATTAAGCCGCAACAGTCGACAATAACACGAAAGACATTTAGTTAATTAGAAATACAAACCGTATCGATCATTGTGAATGCGATCGCTGAGCCGTGTAAATTTCCTGTCACTATTCACAATTTCCCCGTAAATTTTATTGATTCAACTTCTTATTACGAATCACATGACTGATCTGGTTCTACTGCATATAACACAATAAAAACACCTTATGAAAGTGTATAAAACGGGATTACATTTTTAAAACAAAAATAGAATATTACATGTTAATGTACGATGGTGAAAAGAAAATTTATGTATACGATTTTACATTGAATTTTATTGGTGTATAAAATGGAATCGAACAATCAGTGAAATATCCTAGGTTACCAACATGCACAAGTGAGTCAAACAGTTGCAAATTATGAACAGGTTTTCTTCTTTTCTAAGAACTATTAACATAATAGTATACAGTATCAAATGTATAAGAGTACATATATGCATTATTGACGTCAAAAAGTCGGGCACCTTTTGATCAAAACGAAATTTATAGATGTAAGAAGGATTTTTTCAGGAAATGCAGTAAATTATTATAATAATAATAATAGTAGTAGTAATTATAATAATAATCTTTATTAATCAATAGAAAACCCATTTTCAGGATATTAATTTTACATAATTAAAGACAAGGTTGCTTTCTACAAATACGTATTGGAGAAAAAAATTTAAATGAGGTGATAACCAAAAAAGGGCCGAATTAAAAAAAAAGAAAGAAAAAATAACAATAAGAAGTCAAAAAAAATCAATGCTGATATTAGACAAATGAATCCAGATGTAAGTCGTCGTAATTCCGCCTTATGTGTACCAGAGGTGCCTTCAAAAATACGTTAATTCTGGCTGTTAGTATTAGGAGCGTGGCAGACGAACGAGCACGATAGGACGGCACAAGGAGATAAAAGAACTTGAATAATCAATGATGACGTTGTTGATTAATCTTAAAAGAGAAATTGCATTCTCTTCTTCTCTTCTACTAGTGATAGAACAGAAATCATGTCGAGAAAGCAAAGAGCCGTAGTCGGCCACACGTCCAGGGTAAAAGCCATCACACGTGAAAGTCAGATATTTTAGAAAACGCTTTTAAATCTCCTCCTAAACGATCCGTTCGTACAAAATGAATACCACACTACCATACTCAGAATTACCCCGAACATAAGAATAAGAGAGATACTTCAGAGTCCAAAGATTATTAAAGTCGCCGCAGACGTAAAAAATATGGTTGATGAACAGAAGAGGCACATAAAAGAGAATCCCCAAGTTCTTTACCTCAGATCGCTGAGCAACGTCAACCACGCTAATACCGTAAGGTAACTGAAACGGGTTGACAATTCTGGAATATTGGTGATGGGACATTTGTTAATATTTAGAGAAACGTTTTTCCTATACTAAGTGGACCAACTTCAAGTTACTATTCAGCTCGTAATCACATGTAGCACTAGTTATATTCGCATCGATCTTTAGGTCTCTAATGAAAATGTTAAAAAGGAAAAGCCTCAAAGTAGACCTTTGAGGTAAAAGTTGGATAGAGATAACGAGAGTGAAGACTATTACAACAAAGATAGGACGAACGAGAATTTAAATAAGAAGAGATATGACTCAATAGTTTCGTTTAATAACTATGTATCTATTATAATTGAGTGATCAATGGAGTTGAAAGCTTTGACGAAATCAATATATATTATTTGTACGTCCATCTGAAAACGATCATCGATAGCTTTGTTAATATGCTGAGTAATTTCTATTAAGTTGGTGGTGATAAAACGCCAGTTCACAAATCACATTGGCAAGAAGACAGCAGGTAACATACATACATCAGAAGCCAGTGGTTTATATATTAGGATTCAAATACTGGCAAAATTGTTTAATATGTTAATTGGTCTGTAGTTACAAATGTCATTAGAATCACTACTTTTACGCACAGTTACAATCCTACCACACTTATTTCGTGAAAGTACCCAGTAGATATAATTAAATTAAAAATGATTGCTAACGGTTGACATAAAACAGGTTCACAATCTTTAGCGAAAGAACTTGACAAAGCACGACGACCAGATACTATGTTCGACTCAAGTTTGCGGCTAGAGTTTAAGACTTTATTTGAAGTAACAGGTATAGAGTGATAATATTTCAACTCGTACTCGTAGAAGTCGTAACAGCAGATGACGACGGAAGACTGACATTCCTCAAAACCACAATTGCTTGAGGCGTTGTAATTTCTTTACCGTTAAATAACACATGGATCAATAAGTCCCGAGACTAACCCATAGATGGCGGTCGTAGTAAACCAGTAACCACGTCTTTCTAGAGTACTAACCTTTGCTTGAAACGTGTCAAAATTTTAAGTCGATCGGACCAGAAACAGCTGAGTTATCGAGGTTGGAGTAAAGTCGTTTTGTAGTTTGTTTAAACAATGGAAAAAAACCGAGTTTCGTGTTATGATAAAACATTGTTTTTTAATGGGTAAAAACACCACGCAAGCAAAACAATGGATTGAAAAATGTTACCCGGACTCTTGTCCATCAAAAGCAACGATTTGTCGGTGGTTTGCCGAGTTTAAACGTGGTCGTACCGACACAAATGACGAGGAACGCTCGGGTAGACCTGTGGAAGCCGTTACACCGGAAAATGTGAGTGAAGTGACAAAAATTATAATGAAAGATCGTAAAGTGAAGCTCCGTGAGATTGCTGAGATGACACAGATATCATATGGACGTGTATTTACTATCCTTCATGAAAAATTGAGCATGAAAAAGGTTTTTTCCAAGTGGGTGCCGCGATTGCTCTCGATGGAACAAAAACAGCAACGAGTCGATGATTCAGAAAGCTGTTTATCGCTATTTACTCGTAACAAAAAGATTTCTTGCGTCGTTACGTGACCATGGACGAAACATGGATACATCACTACACTCCAGAGTCGAAGCGGCAGTCATCTGAGTGGCGCACAGCTGGCGAAAGCCGTCCGAAACGTCCGAAAACGCAGCAGTCAGCTGGCAAAGTCCTGGCGTCAGTTTTTTGGGATACACATGGCGTGATTTTCATTGACTACCTCGAAAAAGGTAAATCGATCAACAGTGATTATTATATTGACTTACTGGTGCTTTTGAAGGAGGAAATCGCAAAAAAACGACCGCACATGCAAAAAAAAAATCCTTTTTCACCAAGACAATGCACCCTGCCACAAGTCGATGAAAACAATGGCAAAATTGAACGAATTGGGTTTTGATCTGCTTCCCCACCCCCCATATTCGCCAGATTTAGCCCCCAGTGTCTACTGGCTCTTTGCTGATCTTAAAAAAATGCTCCAGGGAAAAAGATTTGGCTCAAATGAGGAGGTCATCGCTGAAACTGAAGCTTATTTTGAAGCGAAAGATAAATTTTTTATAAACATGATATTGAAAAATTGGAAAAGCGTTGGAACCATTGTATCACCCTAAAAGGTGATTATGTTGATAAATAAAAAAAAATTTTGCAAAAAAAAATGTTGTTTCATTGTTAGTCTCGGGACTTATTGATCCATGTGTTACCACGCATCCAGGCATTCTCGCAATGTCCTTCTCGTTATTTACAAATTTCCGGGATAAAGCAGGATCCTGAACCTTTCGCGGATCTATCAAGGATTGGATAAACTCTTTTGATTTCAAATTTAGTTAAGGATCGCAATTTGTTAAATTTATTCCGATGATGATGTTATTTCATTCTTAGTAAATATTTGACGTTAGCAGTGTATCATGGAGGAAAATGACGACGAGCAGAAGTCTTAACTTTTGCAACTTAGTTGTCTATAATGGCATAAATTTTATCATATAGCGTAGAAAGCGCGACATTTAAATCGGTGCCGAATTTAATGCAAGATCAGTACATGTTGACCAACTCAATATATAGTTGCATAAAGTTTGTACACCTAAAATTACGTTGCACATTACCATTTGATGGAAAATAAATACTGGCTTTGATAAATTAAAAGATAATTGAACTTCTTTATTTAAGCAGTTGAGTTTTGATTATAATTTATTATTGAATGCACTACAGAACTCAAGAATAATCTGCAATATTTGAAGCGAAAAATTCACACTATATTAAACTTCAAACAGTCAGATTAGCATAACTCATAAGAAAAGTTCCTTTTGAATAGGTAGGCCAAAATGTACTGGGCAGTTAATTTCCATAAGATTTACTAACACCGCTAACGACGATTATAAACGTAACTTTATTTACATCTACGTTTACGAATGCTTGGAAAGTATCTTCAACAATGGTGACTGCTCTGATATTCGTAATTACAGTCCTATAGTGTAGAGCATTTGCTATATTCCAAAATTTGTGCATGTGTTCGTAAACCAACATGAATTTATGATAGAGAATTTTACTAACTTAGTCGAAATAGCACAATTAGATAAGTAATATATACTGAGTTTGCAAAAACCTAGAATAAAGTTAATTGTTTTGCACTTCTTTCTAAATTGAATTTTTTGGATTTTTGGTATCTAAAGTTAGATTAAACTACCTTTATAATACAACTTCTTACGTTTCATATAATGGTTTTAATTTTAATGGTTTTATTGCTTCTTCGGGTGTTCGCAAGGAACAAATCTTAAACCATTACTCTTTTGCATTTATATTAATGATCTCCATGTAACACAATCTTAGCATTATTTGCAGTTGGTGTAAGTCACATGAAATCATGTTTAGTGATAGCAAATGTAAAATGGTTATCTATTATAAACGTCTTATTTTTAATTATTCAGTCGATCAAGCTATACTAATTAAAGTTGTGGTTGAAGATTTAGGTCCTCTTTTAAAATAACATTTAAACTTTTCTAAATATATTCACCTGATATGTGTAATTTTTGTAGACGATTACCGAACTCCTCTACTTTAATATTATTAATTTACACATTCGTGCATTCTAAACTTGAATACGCTGCCATTATTTGGAACACATACTATATGTATTTGCATCTGAAGCAAGTGCAGAAGATATTTTTGAAATATCTTGCATTAAATCTAATATTAATCTAGTATCCTTCTTGTGGTGTTGGTTACGGACGTTTACTTCAAGATTATAGCTTTCAATACTTTTCAGATAGGAGTGAGTTACTTAGTGCTACATCTTTAATTAAGTTGTCGATAATGAAATTGATTCTTGGTCTTTTTTGACACAGTTTAACTTCAAATGACATCTTGTGATTCCAAAAGGTACAACGAATGTTTTATGTAAAGCCCCATTATCGCATATGAATAAAAATTTTAATGCCTTTAGGATTTATTCCGATAGTTTTAGTGTTAAATTTAATTACTTTGTTTATATACACCCTTATAATTACGTATGTTTTGTTAATTTTCTTTGCACTGTATTTTTTCGTTCAGTAATTGGTTATCTGTTGGATAAATAAAAATTATTGTTGTTATTATCATTACTAACTGAAATAAAAGATAATGCAATGAATGTTTTATTATAGATTTTAAGTATTTTAATAATAATTATTTTAAAACAAAAACAAAAACAAAAGTCTATTGTATTGAACTTAAGGCAACGTTTTTATATATTTCGCATAACAAAATTTAATCTTTGTGAGCATTCGTGAAATTATAACCGAAATAACAGCATTATTTCGGCTGTAATTTTACGAATGCTCTCTTTAAAAGTTCCACAAAAAATCACAAGCGGTTTAGATCACACAATCTCGATGGCCAAACAATATTTCCTCTACGAGAAATTTGATTTGGAAATATTCAGTAGAAATCACTCGGTAGTTAGTGTAAGTAAGTCTTGTCTGTCAGCTTTAAAAAGTAGTTGAGTTGGTACTGCGAGTATTCGGTCAGTAGCGCGCGTTTCGAAGAAGTACAAGGGGTTTAACAGGTAATAAATTCAAGAAAAACTTATTCATCCTTTTAAGTAAAGTTTTCAGTACACAGATGCACAATGCGAGCGAGATAGGTTAAATATCGATATTATATTACTGTTAATTCCGCATTAGTATGCGATTGATTATATACAATACGTTATAGGAAATCCAGAAGAGCGTAATATGTAAATCACAGATTAATATCGATCATATATTAACAAAGCAAATAGAAAGTTATTATTTAATTTTTTAGTATTGTTATTTCTCCATGCAATTTTTTAAAATTTTTTGAAGTAGTTTTTAGTTGAAACGTTTACACAGTTTCGAAAATATTGTACAATCATCGCTGTGTGTATGACTACTCATAACATAAAAATGACAAATCTATAAAAAATATATTTCAGAACACAAGTAAGAGATATCATGGAAAGGATCGCAATTCTGAAATTGCAGTGACATGTTGCACGTCAAAGCGCAGAAAGATGGACATGTATGTTCATCTTTTTCATTCTTTCTTTATTTCATAGGTTGAGACCGAGACAAACCAGAAACAGTGTTGGTGGACCTCAAAAAAGATGAGGTGATGACGTCAAGAAAATCACATGCACACGATTAGATCGGCTCAAGATAGACAAACATGGAAACTTATTGGAACGGCCTATGTCCAAGGAATGGATGGATTTTGGCTGCCGATGAAGAAGATAATATCTTTCAGTTGATGAGTCTTAACATTTATCAATCTACATCCTCCATTAAGTTGTAGATGCGCATCGAAACTTTGTGTTTATTGTAAACAATCATCTCCACGAACAATTTGAAATATCCGGAGCTTTTTTCCGTAGCACTTTTACTGTTTCTACTACAAAACTCAGTGTTGATTCTTTGTTCATTACTCATTTTTCGATCAAGGTATATAAATCACTGTCACTTAAATCCTTATCTACTATTGAATGAAATGTTAGGCGGGTCAACAATTTATAAATTAATCTTTTACAAACAGATGACAGCACTTACTATCTTCTTCTGGGCTTCCGGGCTGGATCTGCGTCACTGGTATAACTGCCGACGTTTCGTACCCACTCGTATGGGACATCTTCCGGGCTCAAGTACTGCACTGAAACTGAAATTCAGTTTCAGTGCGACAGACAGTAGCAGTACTTAAGCCCTGAATATGTCCCGTACGAGGGGGTACTAAATATCGGCAGTTATACCACTGACGCCGTTCCAGTCCGGAAAATCAGAAGAAGATAGTATGGACCACGACCGCGGAAGTCTACGTACTAGATTAAGACAGCACTATTTTCGAGACAGAGAGTGCGAATATTTGCAAAGAACGCTCTGCTATCAGGTTGTTCAATGAGTTTTGCAATTCGATAAGATAAACACAATTTTATCGTTTGAAATACATTTTATTATTCAAATATAAGCGCCCTGACTTCAATACATTTGTAGCAGTGATCTTCTAATTTATAGATTCCATCCCTGAAGTGAGAATCCGGAAGACTGTCGAAATACGCTTCTACGACTGCTATTACTTTTTCTTTCGATGAAAATTGTTTACAAGCATGAATTTTTTGAGATGTAAGAACAGCCAGAAGTCACAGGGAGCTAAATCTGAGGAATAGGGTGTATATTGCAACAATTTAAGTTTTTTAAGCTGTGTGAGAGGGTGCGTTGTCTTGATGAAAAATGATTTGTTTTGTAAACCAGGTCTTTTCTCACAAATTTTTACATCCAATTGGTCCAAAAGGTTACGATAATAATCTCGGTTTATTATTTAACCAGTTTAGGGGTAATTCACAAGCAAAATTCCATTTGCATCCCTAAAAACTGATGCTAACACTTTTTGGACGATTTCTGGACCGCAACTGACTTTGAAGTCAAAGTACCAGGTTTACACCACTTTTTAGCCTCCTGTTTTAATTGAGGATCCTGGTGGTAGACCCAAGTCTCATCCATAGTGAAGAAACGATGCAGAAAATCGTTATTATTCTCTCTAAAACGTTCTAAATGTTGCTGAGAAAGTCGCATTCGGATGTGTATTTGTTCCATTGCTAATCGACGATCTTCGAAAACAATATCCTGTATTTTTGCTACGATATCTGGTGTCGAGGCACTTTTTAGACGTCCTTCGCGTGGATCGTCTTCAAGACTTGTACGACCACGTTTAAATTCAGCGACCCATCTTTCTACTGCTCTAATTGAAGGTAAAGAGTCCTTATACACTTTTTACAGTCGTTCATGAATTTGTTTTGGTGCTACATCTTGCAAAAATAAGAATTTTATCACTGCACGATATTCAGTTTTTCCATTGTAAAAAAGATATTGTGACACGTCGAGTTTGAACACCTGTAAATATACGAATGAGAAAATATAGAATAAGAAAACTTCACACATGTTCAGAAAAAAGTAGAACAATTTTACAATAACCCCATCTCTTATCAAACGACAAAAATTATTGAACATGGTATAAAATTGTTTATCTTGTCGACAATGATTATTAGTAAATTATAAAACGCAAATAGAAATTTTATATACCGTCGCCTAAGTATTCTTCAGTGGTTCAACTTAAGGAGTTGGAGCGAAAGTATTATCACATGGAGATTTTTAAGTTTTCAAGGTTGACTGAGACGAACAATATGCGTGTATGTGTATATATATGTAGTAGTTACATTTGGAATTTCCAGGGGAAGCACTATCATCTATGTTGAAAGAAAATGTTTCTATTAGGGGAATTATTTAGAATTGTCGTTTCTAAACTATGAGTGACAGTGGGAAAAAGGAAGAGTGTGACAACGCCGAGTGGTTTGAAAACCACTGCCTATGAATTGGTTATTCAACATATATCATTCCGTATGTACACAGTGGTTAAAGTTTTCGAATTGTAATGAAAATGAAGTTAACACATGAAAATGTTCGCGCAATGATTTATTGTGATTTGCGTCGTTATTTAACTCAACAACATGCATGAACTATTAATTTCTGAATTTGGTGATGAAGTATTTCGTTATAGGATGGACTAAGGGAAGGTTGTCATTCAATATCTATTGTTGCGGAAAATATTGATGCTGTACGTCTAATGATTGAACAGGATTGTCAGGGATATATGATGAGATTTAGATATCCTTGCACATTTCCCGTACCTCGACGCATTCTATTTTGCATACACAGTTAGCTGTAAGAAAACTGTCCTCATCGGATACGACATAATTTATCCATTACTTAAAAAGAGGAACGTGTCGCATGGTGCAAAACAATGCTGAAAAGAATTAATTCCGGGTGTTCTAAATATACATATCTACATCTTACAGGTGATGAATCATGAATACATTTTTACGAAGAGAAACAAAAGAATAATCGATAATTTGTATGTTTCAAAATGGAATTTTACCAATAAAAGTTGTTGAATTTGATGGAGCCTGTGGTTGATTGACTTGATCAATAAGGTTGATATATAACCCCTTTCCACATTAACTTTTGTAAATTCTGTATACGCATTTCGACAACCAAGTTGTCATCATCAGCAGATAATTTCAAAGTGTCGCACCTGGTAAAACACGGCGAAAAAACAATTGTACGAAAATCAAACTCCGTACGCGATCCACACCGCTCAAAACCGAGATGTACACTGTGTCTGTTTCACAAGATTTTTAAAAATTACTTTTACTTAAAACTAACATGCACTACATTGAAAAAGGTTATTATGGTCAAGCAAGTGTCTGTCTGTGTGATTTATGTGTGATTTATGATATTGTTCCTCCTGTCTTTCAGTAGAGAGAAAAGAGGAGTTTGTAAGGGGCCGGCGTCATTATAGTTCACCACATGGCTTAAATTCTTTAAGATGTGCATGCTTTTATACGCGTCCAGTTCGCGATAATTGTACACGTTCTTTATCAAATGTAAACAATCCATATTAACACTGTGGTTATTTTCTAATACATGTCTCGCTATACCCGATTTTTCCGGTCGGTTGAATTTTATGTGCGAAAGGTGTTCTTTATACCTGGTTTCGATCGATCTTTTAGTTTGGCCGATGTACATACATCGGCCAAACACAGACAGACACTTGCTTGACCATAATAACCTTTTTCAATGTAGTGCATGTTAGTTTTAAGTAAAAGTAATTTTTAAAAATCTTGTGAAACAGACACAGTGTACATCTCGGTTTTGAGCGGTGTGGATCGCGTACGGAGTTTGATTTTCGTACAATTGTTTTTTCGCCGTGTTTTACCAGGTGCGACACTTTGAAATTATCTGCTGATGATGACAACTTGGTTGTCGAAATGTGTATACAGAATTTACAAAAGTTAATGTGGAAAGGGGTTATATATCAACCTTATTGATCAATAAAAGTTGTTTGATCGCGAAACATTTCTAAAAAAAAGATTACATGCTTTGTAGAACAAAACTGATTACGTTGCTTCATTACCTTAAGGAATCGTTGCACAGTAAACATGAAATGATATACAAGAATTTGCTTGTCCAAGATCATAGATGAGCGAAAAAAAAATTTTGACACGCAATCGGCCTTAATCCATGTTAAACTTTATCCGTTCACGTAACAGTCGATTATTTACGTACAGGCATGGAATTAATGAGTTATCCAGCCAATAGTTCTTATTTTCCCCCTAGCGATTTTTTGACGTTTCTCACAATCAAAAATGAGCATTTAATGCATTCAAGTCTACGCCAACTTCAGAATGGAATAAATATTTCAGTAATTAGTTTGAACGCATGAAAAAATGTAATGGTGAAGAGACATTTATTTGCGTATACATTTATTTTCATAAGTAATCCCGAAATTTTCTTACTGGACCCCATTATAATAATAATAATTTTTATTCGTTCAACAAATAGCCAAACACGGTGCAAAAAATACAAACCAAACATAAGTAATTACAAAGGTACCACATAAAAAAATTAACTTAAAACTAAATAAATAAAAAACATCAATAACATTAGGTTTACAAATGCACTAATTATTAACAATAAAGCTATTGGAATGAATCGTCAAATAAACTATTAGCATTCCTACTCATATGCGAGAGAGAAGCTTTGCATAAGGCACTCTTTCTTTACGAATCAGAAAGGTATCAATAGACCTACTCGAGGAACACGAAAGTTTATCCGTAATAAAATAGATGGTGAGTCAATTGTATTATTGACAACTTTTATTAAAAATTTAGCATTAAGTAACTCACGCCTAGCTGAAAGCGACTGGAAATCAAAATCGTGAAGCATTGTGGTATCCTTCCCGTAGAACGGGGAGGATACTCACCAGCTTTAAATGCATGATATTTCAAAAATCTCTTCTCGAGTCTCTTAAGTTTCAGATGTAAATATACATAGTGGGGGTATCAAAGAATGGCGGCATATTCAAGTTTGGAACACACAAATGAATAAAATACAAGCTTAGAGTAGAAGGATACGTGAATTGTCTACAAGACCGGATGGTAAAACTAAGAGAACGCGAAGTAGAATTATATATGAAGTGAATATGTTTAGCAAAGCTTCAATGTGAGTCGAAGAGAACTCCTAAATCTTTAATCTCAGCTTGTCTAGCTACAACAGTTTGGTCAAATGAATAATTAAATATGAGAAGATTATTATACTTGGAATAGGCAATTACTTTGTATTTGCTAACATTAAACATTATTTTATTAGATTCACAGTAATTGCAAAATAATGTTAAGACGATGGTGTAAGTTGAAACAACCGGGAGCTGAAGGAAATTTTTTGTCGGCATAAACTAAAATTTCGCTATTAATTGTGGTCAGGAGACTGTTAATGTAATTGCAAAAGAATAGCGGTCCAAGATTTGATCCCTGTGGAACACCAGGTGAAGCACTGAAGTAATTAGAATTTATAACGTTGTTAGAAACATAACAAGTTCTATTATAAGGGCATGATTCCAATAATATGATCAATTGTGTCGAAGGCTTTTGCGAAGCCACTTGCTATTATTTATCCGTCGACGCATTAATAAATTGAGATAAAGATTTCTCCTAGTAGCGGACTTATAGAATTCCTCTTAATTAAACCTTCCTTACTGCTATACAGAATATTATATTTAATATTAAATTAAAAATAGTTTTGGTTTATATAATTTTATGTAATAAATCAAGAATTTTATTTTCAGTTACAGTTGTTTGTATTGTTTGCTTCTAAAGGCTTTTTTATCAAACCAACACAATAGTGGACCACTGTAAAATTGCTATTTGAAGTTATTTGAGGAATAAGAAATTTATTTAACATACTTAACGAATTTAAATCGTGAAGTAATTATCAAGAAGGAAATCAAAAGAAATAAGAATAAAACAAATTAAGTGAAAGTTTCAGAATAACTCACAAAACAATTAAAATGTTTGAATGGCTGTGGATTTAACAGAATATAACTCTTGAAGTAACGATAATGAATTGTAATGGGGGTACTATTAATTCGTGTGTTATAAATTATAATTAGCAAAATAAAGCAAGCTGACGTCTATACCTGAACGCTGAGAAAACAAAAATTAACGACATACCAATAATGCATGGTCAATATAAAGTTAATGAAAATACTTAAACATAATTAATAGACAATATATAAATATGACGTTTGACATTAATGGGGAGGTTAGGATCCCTTTTGTTCTGAACTCACTTCTCTCCTCCTCTAATACTAAAATTGTAATAAAGTTAATTCTGAGCAGACGACGCATTAAAACGCGAAACGCCGGTAATAAATTCTAATCAAGGCAAGAAGAGAACGGTGCCGAAGGCGAGACGCCAATTAGTGTGCGATTGGTCGGTAAATGGTGAAACAAAGAAACATCATGCACATCGCCATCTTGAATTTGAACACGCATTGCGCCCCGCTAACGGATTTTTCGTTCAACAGCTTATGTATGTGTATGAAGAAATTCAGGATATCCATTATTCTTCATTGACAGCTTTATAATTCCATAATTGAAAGGCCAATTAAATGTAGAACGTACCGATGGTCGCGTGAAGTGTTATTAATTATCAGTCGGACGGGCTTTAATATAGTTTACCTTTCGCAGCAAAAAAATCAGTTTTAATATTTTGAGGATATGCCAGTGTTAATGAATTGCTAACTAAGTTTGTGTACCGACAATTGAAAATTTAACCGAATGTTAGGCTTTTAATATATGATTGGTTAATGTGATTAACACTACCAATAATTGTGGGATAGACTTTCTTAAATTTGTGCACCTGCTTTCCTTCATTCGAGAATTAGATATTTGAACACAATCAATGGCTAAAATCCATAAGTACTTCGGCGTTGCTCTAGCGATGCGAAGCCTCTTGGAACTTTCATGGGAAGCTCAGAATACCCCATTATATGATGGTTCATAGCTTGTAGATTTGTTTTCTGCGTCTTAGTGGGTATATATATCAACAGCTTCAATGAAACGTACTCATTGAAACGTATTCAGCTTCAGTTGTCAAGTTAAATTTTAGTGAGTATTCAGTCGAAATAGGACGAAAATTGCCATGCATGAGAATCGTAAAGTCAGTGTTTTTGTTGTTGTATTGCCACAATAAATTATTTTTATAAGAGTCGTATAATATTTATGCGTCAAAAAATTTCGATAATCCAATATATTGAGTTGTTGAAAAAGTCGTGACTCTCATCTGAGTCGAACGATACACCATGCAAAGAGTTTTAACGGAAACGAAACAAGTTTGAAGACGTAAGGTCTGGTGAGTATGGTGGGTACTGATGGGCGATCAAACTTCACGTCGTTGTAATGAAATATCCTAGTCGTTTCTGGACGGTGGATTCTTTCAAGCTGTCCAATTAAAAACAGTGCACACTTGAATTAATTGTTTTGTTTCTTGTAGAAATTTAAACGACACCTTTAAAATCTCATCATACATAGGGCATACCCTCTGATGAATATCTACTTTCAATGATTTGAGGCAAATTTCAAGTTACGACCAAGACCATTTTCCTACTATATCATTGTAAGCAATTCATTTTTCATCACAAGTTATTAGTCATTTTAAACAAGAATCATTTTTCTCACGTCTAAAAATTATACCGTAGATGTTTTGTCCTCCTAATGCACACATCAAGTGAACTTTTAAACATAAATAGCAAGCTGGTTGATCTATCCTAGCTTTTTCACGTGGTTGTAATTTTTGACGGGTGATCAAACTTGCGTATGTCGCGTGTTGTCGTTGTAAAATACGACTTTCTCTGATGCATGTCCGTTCGATGACGTTTGTGACAAATCTTCAGATCGGGACTAAGACCATTTTCGCACTACATTGCTTGCACGTCACCAGTATTGTTCAACAATACTGTGTATATTTATACGCGCTGTCAAGAAAACTTCTTTAAGTTCATGACAAGTCCAAATATCGAGATTACTGACGTATCCTAGCTTTTTTCGTGATGATACTAGAATATGAATATTGCAGCGCTTCTGCAATCTCTTGTCGTGTGCCTTGAGTTTGATTTGATCAACGCCTTTATTTTGTCAGCATAGTTCTCGATAGATCTCCCCGATTAAGGAGAATTCATTTTTTATTGCTAGTTTAAGTTGGTTCAATAAAGAATCGTCTTTCCAATATTTAAGAAGTATATGGAAGATGTTTATTTACGCTGCCTTTTTTGTCGTTATCAACCTCAGCGATCTATTTAAGCTAGAAGCGTCGCTAAAAGTATAATCACTAGTACGGAATTTTATAAGCAATTTGGCATCGATGTTCTTATAGAGCGCTATCACCGGAAGCTTTACACAACTTTTCACAAACTTAAATAAAATAAATAGTTGTATATAATTTATGAAACGGGAAACATCCTTTTAAACAGCGTTTTTAGTATAATCGCAAAGAGGATAAGATCGCTTAAATATATGCGATATCAGATATGTTTCCACAGTTGTTTCACCAAATCGAGTTCGCCGTGAGGAAAAAATGTTCTTGTATTAAGAAAACTATCGTTCGACATCTAGTGATGAGTAACATTTGCATAACTAAAATAATATTTGTTAATGCTTAACGGATCTGTGCACTCACTATCGTTATGAATTTGATTTAGTGCAATAAAATCTGCATCTTTCTTTAGTACATTATCTACCCTTGTTATAACACTAATAGTTAATCGTTGCTGATAGCGTGTAGCTGTATTTGACAGTGTCCAGCATTCGCAGTGAATCCAGAGATAGTAATGAAGTATTTTGTGATTTATCAATTGCTCCAACTATTCCATTCTGACTTGCCTTGGTCGCAGTTGCTTTTTTATGACCAAATTGTAAAACTACGAACTTAATTTTTTAGAAATGCAGAAAATAATAAAATTCTGCATATCAGATTGCATAGCTACGACGCCATCAGTCATAAATATTTCGAGTTGATCGCCCGAAAGTATTTTACACCACTTTTGAATTAACTTCGGCAGTGCATTCTTGCACTCTTCTGAAAGTTAGTAAGATTGGAGATGACGGTTTAGTGGTTCAATTGTACGAATTATAACATTAATAATAGAATTTTTTACAATCTGTCCTTTCGTTTACATAAACAGAGTTTTTTATTTCCAATGCGAATTAAATTCTATTTTCAATACGTTCGCGAATGGATGGTATAAAATTTCGTAACTTTTCGAACTAGATAATTCACAGTTCGTGTATTTATTCCAGAATGAGTGAAATAACTTGTTAACTGATAAACGAAACGGCAGGTTGCACACCAGTATTATATATAAATTGACTAGAAATTCCTCAATCGATGGCACGCCATTTTTTTTTTGCTCCGTTCACTATCCATGTGTTTTTTGTAGTCATATTTCGTCCACTACATGAACGGTCTATCGCAAACTATTGCATTTTACTTTTATGCCTTCGTACATTAAATCCGGTAATTTATATATGAACATATTTACTCTTTTAAATAATGGTTGTTTTGTTGACTTACGCAACCGCGACATAATTGTATACAACATACAAAACTGCGTAATACAGGTGAAAACCTCCGAGCGAAAGCGTACACTGCATTACATACATACATATCAGCACTGAAACTCTTTTATGTTCTATGGTCTTGACGCACGCCAAATGAAGTGCCGACCGAATTTTCACACTCTAGTCATGGAGTTTACATATGTACATTCTTTAAAATATGATCCCTTTAGAGTTTTAAAATATTGTTTCGCAAATATGTGCAAAAGAACAGTCATGTGCAACAATTACACAGGCCAACCATGAAAAAACTTTTCTTATAAATTTGGCTCCCCTTTCTTTACGATATTTATGCATTGTAAGCGTATAATAATACCTTGGTCTCTACACCTAATTAGTAGTAAATGCTCAAAGTGCACTTTTGAGTATCTGCGTGACTAATACAAAGAAAACCACGAAGGCATATACTTTCTAATCTGCAGGTGCATTTTTTACACTCACATTTTAATTTTTCCCTGACAATCTTGGACCTACAAGTGAGGAATAAGAGGAGAGTTTCCACCAAGATATAAAGGAGATGGAGAAACGGTATCAGGGTTGTTGGAATGTCAACATGATGGGAGATTAATGTTGGAACCTTTTACGAGCAACTTTAGAAGCATCATATAAAAGCAAAAGCTATACTCGAACTTTTACCGTGAACAGGTTTAGGAAATACAAAACTTTAGATTAATAAGTAAAAAAACTGTTCATATTCAAACTTACACTACCATTGTAATAATGAAATGTTAAATTTTTCAATTATACTTTGATAATAAATTACGTATCTTTAAATGTTAACTATATATTTTAATACTATCATACCCAACAAAAGATAAAGATTGCGATAAATTGGTACATGGTAGAAAAAAATTGATTGAAAATTTGGATTCAGCACACCAAAATACATAAGAAACAGGGTGAACTTGGAAGAAAGTTTTTAAAAAATATTTATTGGTTGGTCTGTATTATCAAATAAAAATAAGTGAAAATTTTAACAATCTGTTTATTCATTAAAAATAATTATTAATATTAATTTTCATCAAGAAGGGTTAAATCAATTGAGGTACTCATTATCATGTGAATTGAAAGAACCCATACCTTTTTAAAAAGAAATCCTTTTTTTATTTTGCCATACATTTTCGATTGACAGGGTTGCCGATTCACCAATTATTCTTATTCCTTACTAAAAGATGTAATTATCATCATGAACAATCAGTGTGAATTAAAAGAACCCATAACTTTTTAAAAAGAAATCCTTTTTTATTTTGCCATACATTTTAGATTGACAAGGTTGCCGATTCACCAATTATTCTTATTCCTTACTAAAAGATGTAATTATCATCATGAACAATCAGTAACTTCTCAAGTAAGTATTAACATCTTTGGAAATTTTGTTTCATCATCAATATTTGATGTATCTAACCACTTGAAATATTCTTCCCACTTAGATGATCTCTGGAATTTCATGAATCGACTGAATTAATTCCTCCGTCATGTTGCAGAAAACTTTCTATGGCAGTCATGTTAGTTTTGTCCAAAATAATATCTAATCGTCCTTCACGAGGATTGTCTTCTGTAGATATTTTGCTAATTTTAATTTGGTTAATCTAAAGACAAACACTAGAGACTTTTATAGACTTCTTAACTATTCTATTCTATATTCTATTTGGAAATATTTGAAATGTTTTTCCCTTTTTTTTTGGTGAAGTATGGAGGTGGCGTTTCTTTTATTTACAGAATATTTCGTAGCTTCAAGATCTAGTATTAAATATTCATGTGATCAGTTTTATTGCTAAAATTTAATGGGGCTAAAGTCTTGCATATTTAGTCGGATTTATAAATCTCAAATTTTTAGAAACATCATTTGTACGTATATCATTAAGAAATCAAATGGTATGACTAATAATTATTTAATTTTGTAATGAATTACACTTTCGTGCTAAGTACATATGTTCGTTATTGTAATGTTATATGTATTTCCTTAACTATTGTAATTATGCGTATCATTTAATTTTCTTCGTAGCTATAAAAATAATAGAGTGTTAATTGTGATCATAGAGCACGGTTCAACGGCATTTTTATGTCCAGTAATAATATATCAATGATATATTGCTTCCTCTAAGGATATCCAGTAATAAATTATTAGTTTTAATTATAAGTATTAAGACATGCTGAGCTTGTCTCGTGCAGAGTGTTAGATAAATATACAAATTTGAATGAAATTTTACATCAGTGATGATACAAATATTAATTTTAGAAGTTAATATACATGCGTTGACTCTCTTAGAGGTTCAGTGACTGCAATTATATCAAATAGATTAAAAATAGTAAAAAAATTACATAAGATGTTAGACATAGTTTCCTTCAACATCAATTCATTGCTTAAAATCCTCATAACCACCAAGAACGATATTACCTCCGACTAAAACATCAATTCTTTCACTAAATTAACTTTAATATCAAGAATAATAAAGATGCCGAAGTATAAGAATTTTTTCCGAGCAAAAGCTCTATCAAAATTCTTGCGTTATCTTTTTCAATTCTCATTCCTTCTATTGAACGTATCAAATTATAATATAAAGTCGTTCTAGTATAGATAAATATTGGTTCAAAATTAAGTTGGTTTCCACGGCCGGTGTTACATGTACTACAATTTTTTAACAGATTTTACCGTGTTATCATAGTTTCTATCAACGTTTCGCTGGTCACACTGCCAGCTCCTTCAAGATTTGCTATTAGACTAATTCTTGCTATAATTGTTCTTCCTTATATGTCTTGAGCTCACCGGTATGTGACCGTCGTATTCTACTGATCTTGACGGATTCTTATAGTAGGCTGTTTCATGTGTTACTGAGTTTATAACCCTCCTCACGAACTGGACAATCAGTGGTTGTAGAACAACACACGAGAACGGACTTAAAATAGATTCTGAAGAAGCGAAAGTATTAGCTACGAAGAACTGCTATCGAAGAATCATCATACAAGCCATTGAGATAGATAAGCATTCAACCGTGAAAACGGTTATAGGCTCAGCAATATGTAAGGAGGAACGGAGAAAATCAGTCTAATAGTAGATATTGAAGAAGCTGGTAAATTACCACAACACGGCGAAATCTGCAAGAAGATTCTACTAGAAATATTGGGTTGTACGAGAAGTCGAGTACGAGAAGTTCTACCATCTTTCGGTAAGCTTCATACTTTCAAGTCATGTTCATAGAATAATCTCTCTATTGGCGAAAAATTTTAGAAGCTGATTCACTGGTTCTTTCGTTTCGAACATTACACCATGTAAGCAGTTTCGAAGAGTACGAAACAAGTGGAAGTCTGAAGGCTCAAAATCTAGTAAATATGGTGGGTGTGGCAACACATCCCATCCAAGATTCAATAATTTTTGACATACGATCAAAATTGTGTATGGCCTAGTATTGTCGTGATGAAGTACTACTCCTTTCCCTTCAATAAGCTATGGACGTTTTTGGATGGTGGATTCGTTCATACTTTCCAATTGTCGATAATAAATATTCAATTTAATTGCTCCGTCCGTTGGTAGAGTTCGAAAAAGACATCTTTAATATCTCACCACACTGAGACCATAATTTTTCTTTGATGGACATTTGTTTTCAATTACGTTTGAAGCGAATCTTCAGGTCGAGACCAAGACTATTTTCTTAACACCAATTTTCCTTACGGTCGAGGAGATGTTTATATGCGCCGTTTAGCCATGTTCATTAAGTTCATAAGGAGTTCAAATATTGATGATGTGCGCCGTAAAGTTTACGCAACTTTTCACAAGACACGTGTTCTTTTCTTTACGAAAGTATGCACATTTTGGTCTTCTATCTTCAAACTTTTATGAAATTACAAATACTTAACTATATAGCCCAAAATGAACTGTCAGCTGTCACATATCATAGTATAAATATAGATGCGAAAGTTTATTATTTGCAAAAATAAATTTGTCCCATTTATTACAAGAATGTGTCATAACTTTCTGATGTCTCTGTAAGTCGGGATGCTTTGATTAACTTTTTCTATTTTCCTGATCTGAAACGGGTATGTTGTGTTCATTCTTTCGCTTCATATGCTTAAAATCGTCCTTCGAATTAATGCT
This sequence comes from Dermolepida albohirtum, assembly GCA_031893035.1. Lineage (NCBI taxonomy): Eukaryota > Metazoa > Arthropoda > Insecta > Coleoptera > Scarabaeidae > Dermolepida > Dermolepida albohirtum. The sequence continues at coordinate 114,894 of JAVIWB010002168.1, forward strand.
TTCTCGTAAACACATGTGTTTCAGTGACATTGACGTTTTAAATAAGACAAAGACGATGTGGATGACGATGAAAAAACTCTCGTTTGGTGAAGTTAAAATTAAAATAATTTTAAATTGTTGACTTTGAAGATTCCAATAAAATTCCCATAAAAATTTCTTTTCAAGTGGTATAACAGTTGATGCTGTATATCATCTTGGTGTGTTGAAGCGTTTATTAGGTTGTGTTCATTGTATTCGTCCTGAATATAAAAACACAGGCAGTTGGTAACTATCGCATATTAATGTGTATTTTCATTCTCCGCAGTTTACTTGTTTTTTAACATACAAATTTTTTGCCTTTATTTCCCCTGAATTTATCCAATTTGAATCCGTGCGACACTTTTCCACAATCACTAGAGCAGCATTTGGCAATATAAGGCAGTGATTCTTATTCACTATTTAATTTATACAATCAAAATCCACTTTTTTAATTCACCACTGAGTTCATCATACTTACGGATATTGTAATTACCTACTAAATGTATCTTTTCTTCTCTTTGCTTCGTATTAATAAATTTCGCCTAAATGGACGAAAAGCTCCAAAGTATATTTTAAAAGAAGGGTAAAACGCGTGCCTTCTTATCGGACATTCTTTTATTTCGACTCAGTCGTCGTGTCGCTGTCGTGCTGACGGATTCTAGAACTTTGTGAAAAACCGGTTCATTTAGATAAATTTCGGCGTACGACTACATTTACATCCATTAATATGAGTGAGACGACGGGCACCATTTAGGAAATAGTGAAAGATATGACAAGCTAAAATTATACTCCTGTCATTTTATAACATAAACAAAGGGATAAACTGTCTGATTTATATTATGCATTAACATAAACCCGAAATGATTATTTTTTTTTCTCGGATTGCCTTTGCGGTCAATAATGGTTAGCAGGTATTCATATAGCTTATACAAATCGTATGTATATTTGTGTTTTTGAGTTTATTGCGTTCGGTCACCTTTTATGACGCTAATTTGATAATTTAATCGTTATACAGATAATTTTTAAGTGCCAATATTTGCTTTTAGCTAATTTTTAATGCAGCGAAGTATCCATTACAATAAAATCGTTGTCTTCGGATACAAAAATATTATAAATGTCACTGTTGATTTGGAATCTCTATTGTTTATGATAGAAGAAATGTTAAAGCTATTCTAATCTTTATAATATGCAATTATCACTAATTTATGAGTTTAAATGATTTATTGAATTAACAGTTTTATGAAATTTCAAATGAGAATTATTTCATCGATTGAGAGCATGGATTTAGACTGTGACTTGTTTCACATCAACGCCGAATGCTATCGTTCCACATATTTTCAAAGAGAAAGAAATTTATATCATTGCATTGTCCTCTGTAGGTTGTTGCTGGAACGTGAAGAAATTATCTGTGCTTTAACCAAATCATAATTGGGGATGAAAAATAGGCTGATTACAACAATATTCAAAGCAATCAGGGAACAGGAAAAAGTAGTCGGTTCAAACTAGAGCTGATAAAAAAATGAGGCTCTGTGTGAAATTTTAAAGGAATTGTTTTTTTCTGATCTTCTGCCAAATAACTCCACCGAGAAATGATCAGAACTGACTTACATAATGTTAGAGTTTCATCATGATAACGCCAGGTTTCCTACAAATTTGATGATTCACCAGAAGCTGTTACAGTTTGGATGGGATAAGCTACCACACTTACTATATTCGTTAGATTTTGTATTTTCAGATACCACTTGCTTTGATTTTTTAATATTCTTTAGATAGAAAAGCAAAAACCAATTGCTTAATTTTTTTGCAAGTAAAAATCAGAACTTGTACGAATGTGAAACTATGGTCACTGAAGGTTATATATAGTGTAACCCCTTGCCACATTAATTTTCGTATTCTGTACATGTATTTCGACAACTAAGTTGTCATCATCAACAGATAATTAAACAGTGTCGCACCTGGAAATCTACGGTAAAAATACCCGTAAGAAAACAAATTCCGCACGACAGTATACGTTTTTGGCTTGCAGCGGTACGAATCGCCTGTGGAATTTGTTTTCGTACGGGTATTTTTACCGTAGTTTTCTAGGTACGACACTGTTTAATTATCTGCTGATGATGACAATTTAAATGTCAAAATACGTATACAGAATACGAAAATTAATGTGGTAATGTATATCAACTTTCAGTGATTAAATTAATCAACCACAGGCTCCATCAAAATTACCGTGAAACTATGATACTACCAGAAAGATGGCATAATGTATCGCACCAAAATGGTCAATATGTAATTGAATAAAATACTTATATACTAGAAATGAATTTTCGCCCATTTTCATAACAGAACGAAATTACTTTGGGAACAACCCATTATATTGAATTTTTGGGTGTTGATATTGTACACAGATTCCGAGAAATATCATATTATACTACGAACACGGTTATCATTCATTAGACACATACGGAGCAGCGTCGAGGAAAGCCGATTCAATCTTATTTAATGAACGTTGCATTATTTAAAATGTATAAATGTAAATGTTATGTAAATGGAACAGAAAACAAGACGATAGAATTTTCTTTATAGATAAGGCCACATTAGTTAGTCGGCTTTATTTTTAAAGGCGGGACATATTTAACGTAATGGATGTTTGATTTTATACCATTATTCAACGAAATACATATTCTAAAAGAGAAGACTTTTTAACAAATGTACTGTCCATTATTTTCTGTTACTTTGGTCTAACGTTCAGGCAATTTCATAAGGCCATCTCTCCAAAAGGTTTCCTCTTTACTCTCGAAAATCTGTCAAGGAAAATTTTGATGTCATCCAAAGATTCGAAATTTTTCCCATCAAGAGAAATTTGTAGAGATCGTAGCAAATGATAATTGGACGATGCAATATTTAGGCTGTATGGTTGTTAAATGAAAAAATATTCGTCGTCTATTAACTAACATAGGCCGTTACTTCAAATTGTTAAATTGTTCACAGCACTTAACTGAAATTATCGTTGATTATTCGGTAGCAGCTCATAGTAGACTATGCACAAATGCACATTACTTTCTTTAGGTGGAGGCTAATCTTTGACGATGTTTGGAGAGCGCTACCTTTTTTTGACGATGTCTGGGGAGCGCTACCTTTTTTAGACCAAGACCTATAGCGCAGTATGTTGTTAGAGAGAATCCATTTTTCATTTCCAGTAATCATATTCTTAAGAAAAGGCTATTCCGTGTTCCTTTTAATGAGCTGATCGCAAATGAATATACGCTGTATCAGCTGGCGTTCACTAAGATTATGTGGTAGCTATCAGTGATTGATCTGCCCTTTAGCCTGGAGATGTCCTTGAACTGTTACATGCGACACTTCGATGGCATTCGCAATCTCACGCTGGGTGCGTTTTCATCTATTGTATTACAGTTATTGTGCCCGTAACGCTTCCGGTTTTTAAGTTCAAGCTCGCCGTCCCTAAACCATACCAATTTTATACGGCACGATCGGTAACTATTGATCTTCAAAGGCATTGCATAACTTTTTGGCTGCTTTAGTCGCGTTTTTTCCTTTTTGGAAATAATATAACATGATATGCCAAAAATGCTCAAAAATGCTTGTTTCTTTTCTTGTTAATAAACGAATGGCTCTTCGATGATATTATAACCAATTTGAATAACCAAATATTGTAAGATTTTGTAAAATCTTCTTCAGTCTGTCAAAATTTGTCAACTTGTCTTTCCGAAAAAAACTCTAAACCGTTATATTACTTTCTTGAGTTTAAAATTTGTTTTCGAACCACTGAGAAATGTGCGTGGCGACGATGACGAAGATGCAAAGGACATAGAAGTACACTCAAAATGTTGAAGATGAAGGTGATTACGAATTCGAAGAAGTAGAATGTGATGATAAAAGGAGTACACCATTTAAAGAATTTTTCCAAAAATATCATCACACTAAAAATAGCATATACGCCGGATACCGAAATTTGAATATTCTTTAAAATACGTGAAGCACTGCACTTAGTTAATATAACCCAGATGTAATAATCGAAACACGTTCTGGAAACGTCGTCCAGTTTACGATATGATTCTGAACAGGTGCAAAGAATTACTGCTTGAAATATATAAATAATGCCATGCATGGGACAGATCAGCGTGAAACAGTAACGAAAAATAAACCCATTGAATGAGGAATAAAACTATTTGTTGTTGACGGCTAAAGTGGGCAAACTTAAGACTTGCAGCATATAATTTACGCGTTTTTCAATGCGAAACTGAAAAATTCTAATTTTAACTGTTTTTTGCATGGCATGTAAAAAGATTGGCCGTTCTGGTAATGAGGATGCCCGGCGTTGATATTATATACTTCCAACCGAAATCGTTTTTTTTTTGAATATAGACATGACTCTGTTAGAAGTAATAATATTATGAAATTTTTTGTAAGAGTGGAATTTTCTGCTATTGACAATATTCACCAGTTAATGGAGCCAATGAGATACGAGTGTAAAGAAAAAGATCTACTTAGCCATTATAGAAACAGCTAATTATATGTTGCACAGTAATGTTCAACGCCGACAACATTTTTCTACTTATATGATATCATATGATATATTTGACTTTAATTTCATTATCAAAAAATGAGTTTTGCAAATTTATAACATCGCAACGTCATTCAATTTTTGATAAAGAAACAAAATTTTCCTAAAACCATTCGCTATCGAATAATTGAAATGTATTGAGGATGATGCTCCGTCGTATTTTAAAGTGAAATGTTGGTTGAAACAATTTTGATGGAATCGTGAATCCACTGAAGATGATGCACCATTTTTGGTACCAAGCACGTATTATTGTTGTTGAATACATGCCAAAGAGGACTACAATATCACTTGTACTACGTTAACAAAATTACGTATGGCTATTGACGAAAAACGTCCAGTTTTCCCTCACGAAAAAATTGTGTTCATGGGAACGTTCGAGTTGATAAGGTTGCCAAAGTCTAACCCGTCATTCATCAGTGCGACTTCTTCAAGTTGGACCGCCGTCATGTAGCATGGATTTAACTCCCTTCCGACTTCTCTTATTTAGAAATTTGAAAAAGCACTCTGAGGATATTATTTTGCGAACAGCGACCAATTAAAAAAGGAGATCGATGCCTATTTTGAAGGACAACAGAATTAATTTTTTCCAATGGAATAAAGTTGTTGTAGGACAAGTGGCACAAGGAAGATTACGTTGAAGAAAATTATCAAAAAAAATCGGAGGTATTTTGTTTCATTGTAAGCAGAAAACTTTTCTAGTTGCCATCGTGGATATAATAATAAAATAAGATGGATGTAATAAAACGAAATCGATTTGCGTGATAGATATTTATATAAACCAACCTAACCGTAGAGTGATATTGTGGAAAAAAACATTGGTACTATCAATAAAAAACACATGTTACATTATCACGGACAAATTTTAATTTGATTTAGGGGGTAGGAAGTCGTAAGGTAAGGTTTGCTGGCGTTGTAAATGAGGAAATTGCATTATTAGTACCGTGTGATTGGACCTAACGACCCTTGTTAGGGTACCGTTTATGAGTTTCGTAATGGGAGGGTTGGCCCAACATTATGAAATTACTCCGTATATTAGCGTTCACGGGTTTATTGCTTTACAAAGATACATTTGAATAATATCAAAGGTCCGATGTTTATTACATATAATTTATACACATTAAGATCAATCAAGCTTTAAAAAGAAATAAGCAAAAGAAAAGAGAAGAATTTACGACTAATGTGGCCTTTTGTTTTAATGCAACATAAAGAAAGGAAAAAGTGATAGATTATGCTATGGTCATTTTAACGAAGTGTTTTCTAATTAGAGAGGCGATAAACGACATGCTGAGAATATGTACTGTTTTTATGGATGAATTGAATTAAATGAGATTTAAGCTATTATAAATACACAACTAATGGTTTTTATATGTATATTAAAATCTGTCGTCAAAAGTGTTTATGTTTTAGCTACGATTTTATGATTTGAGGATTTTTTGTAAGTATTTGACTTTATGTACATTCCACCTCATTATAACACGAACGAAAATAAATCTTGAATTCGAACGTTCGATGTATTTGAAATCTTTACGAAACCAGGTAGAAGGGTTAAATATGAATGAATCTTTGCGTCTTACCATAAGAACTTCACATTGTAAGAATTGGATTCGAAGATCTATATGATCATGGAAGTCATAGATTATTGTGAAACAATTATTTTATTTAAGTAAGATATTGGATATTGTGATTATGTATAAATATTTAAATATAAATATCTAGTTGAAAGCACATAAATTGAACAAATTTTCGTTGAACCGTCTCCAATTGAGGATAGCCTAAATAGATTATTTGAGGTAACCGTAAATATTGTGGTCATCTTGCCTCTCCGGAGCCTGTTAACTTCTTTATATTTAAAGTTAGCCTTGATTAAGACCATTTGGTACGTAATTGATTAAGACCATTTTACTTAACTTTTGCATTTTAAATTTCAAATCACTCAGCTGCTCGTGGTTTCCGTCAGATAGTGAATCCATTTGCTTCAAGATGATAACTCTCCTTGATTTATATTTATTTTTCTTTATACAGGCTTCAAAGCTCAGCAGCTTTAAACCCTTTCACAACGTATGTTCTTCAATAAAGTTTTCGAAGATTTTAAAGTGAACATTTATAAAGGCAGTAGTAGAGTTCGATATTGCGATGGGTGATACGATATAGCGTTTTATATTTTATATTAAAATAAAGGATAGTTATTTCAAGTATGTTTTGTTATTGTAAGATTCTCATATAAACCTACAGAAAAATAAATTTCTTTAAATTTTGAATTTTTGTTGAACCATCTCCAGTTGAGATTGGATTAAATAGATTATTTGAGGTGATCGTAAATGTTGTGGTCCTTTTATCTTTCCGGAGTCTCTTGATTTCTTTATATTTAAAGTTAGACTTGATTAGGACAATTTTGGTCAGTTTTTGCACTTTAAATTTTACTTAGCTGTCTATATCTCCCCATCAAATATCGAATCTACTTGCTTCACTGTGGTAACCTTCGTTGATTTACATTTATCATTGTTTATGCAGGTTTTAAAGTCTATCCAAGGTATGTGTAACCTTTAACATGTTGTGGGTTAAACTTTAATGTCCAAATATGTTCGCGAGCCGCGTTTAAAAGTAGTGCATTTTAAACTAGTGTTTTAAAGTAGTGTTCATAATTTTTAGCGATAGATATCAGACATGAAATAATACGACAATGTCTCGCGGGCCGAATAACACTGAAACGTATGTCAGAATGAATAAAAACTAATGAAACAAATTTTATGTGTTTTAATTTAATTTTCTTAACATAGTTCTTATTGTATATACTAGAAATATAATGACTAAGGCATAACTTAGAGTAGGTCTGCAACACCTGGAGAGTGATTGTTGTATGGGTTTTGATAATGTTGAAAGCTGAGTAACACATATAGATTAACATTATATGATAACAAATGACGAAGAAAAGAGTTCAGTGGAAATAGTTCGAATGAACTAGTTAGCTGCAAAATTTTGTAGGGAACTAGTATATGCCTACAATAATTTCTGACTGTAATAGAAAAAAGTAAGGCGAAGTTATTTGTGACTAATGCTGGACCACTTATACGGCACAAGGAGTTTTGAGAATAATGAGAAAAATGGAAGTTTGAAGGCCTAAAGTCCGGCGAATATAGCTGGCGTAGCAGTACATCCGATTCAAAATCCAATATTTTTTACAGGCAATTAAATATGTGTGTGACTTCGCGTTGTAACGATGAAATATCATTTCCTTGCGATTAACAAGTTCTGGGCTTTCTTGGATGACCAATTCGTTTAAACTATTGAATTACTAACAGAATACAATATATTTGAATTCATTGTTTCGTTCCTGAGTAGGAGATCGAGAAACATAATAGCTTTAAAATTCCACCACTTTGATAGCATAACCCTGTTCTGATGAATGTCTGTTTTTGATGACGTTTGAGGTAAATCTTCAGGTCACGACTAAGATAATTTTCCTACTAAAGTGTTGTAAATCATTCATTTCTCATAAGCAGTAATCAGTCACTTCAAACAAGGATTGCTTTCCTCATGCTTTAGGAGAGTATTATATATATATATATATATATATATATATATATATAGAGAGAGAGAGAGAGATACATATACACCTGATGGCATATATATGTGCCATCAGGTGAATTTGGGAAGAATGCAACCTTTCACCGATTATATTCCAGACATGCTTTCGAATTTGCTGTGTACCTTTATTGTACTGTTTCCATAAGCACCAAAATAACAGTCCACTCGATTAGTCCCCCTTGACTGAATAAGGATAAAAACAATAATAATTTGCTAATTATTGAAAAAAATCTTGTGAAGGTGAATAATACAAACAATGAAACAATGATTATAAGCAATAAAAATAGATGGTATGAAATAAAAATTGGTGGATGAATGTTAGCATAAACTGAGAGCTAGCTTGTAGTGAAAGATATGGGAAGAAGGAAAATTGGACTGAAAAATAAGGAATCGAATAAGACTAGCAAACAGTGATTTTACATTATTCATAGATATGAAATTTATATCAAAACGGACAAAAGAGAAACTATTCAAAAAAGTAGCAACACCAATTTTTAGGTTGATTGGAAGAGTAGACGACAGCAGAAAGCCAAAAGAAAGAAAATTCGAAGTTCGAAAAAGGATTCCAACATAAAATTAGAAACTTGATATATATGACAAAGAAACGAAGTTTTGCCCAGTAAAACTACATACTCCTTAATTAAATTTGTTCAAATATTTACTCTGTTTAGAGTAATAAATGGTTATATTTTCATTGAAAAAAATTCGTAGCTTTTATAAAGAATATTTAATAATGAGTTGCTGCTTTGGTCCACGTAAACGAATACTTCCTACTATCCACCCACCCATGCTTCTACTATGGACTCCTGTGGAAGCAAGCATATTGTAGGGCGTCATGTAGTTGTTGTAAGTTTATTGGAGTGGGAAGCATAGAAAGCATACCTACTCTTCCATGTATCACATTCCAGACATGATAGGTCTGGCGATCGCGTAGGTCAATTGAAAATATTTGTTGACTTTATGCAAGAATCCTAATGTAACAGCTGCAACATGAGAAAAGGTCTTGTCTTGTTGGAATGTGGCATTTTTTAGACCTTGGATATATAGTAAAGCAAATCGTTGTAGAACTTCGTAAATGTACCTTTGATCATTTAAATGACTTTGAAGGAGTAGAATATAGATCAGAGAATAATAATGTGTTACATATATCGCCGTATAACCGTTTATGTAGCAATAGCTTTATCTTGTTATGTAGATATTATGGATTAATAACATCCTCTGCATCGCTTTGGCGTGTTTCTTGTAGTTTTGCTGTGTCTTTGAAGAAAATATTTTATGTGTTTGTAATCATGTAGGCGTGTTTCCAAGAGGCGATCAATAATAATTTCTCTAAAATTTAAAATACATATTTTCTTATCACACGACTGCTGATTGATATACCATGTAAATCGACGTTGTTTTTCGCATAATTATAGTCGTAAACTGCATCAAGTTACAGTTTCACATTCTTTTTTTCAATAATAGTACATGTATGACTGCTGCAAGTGGTTAACATACAAACTGACCTTTTCTTTAAAGTTTCAGCTCCGTAGCGATTTTCAATGTCCACAATTTCAGTCTGCTTTTGCTCGTACCCAGTAATAATTTTTTATTGACTTCTACTCTACTATACAAATATGTCTTTTTCTTCAGCTCAAGGTGTATTTGAATAAAAACTATATATATACAAAATACGACTCTCAAATAATAAATCTTCCAACAATCACATGAGAATGTAAATTTTTTCTAAATTTGTTTAAATTCTTGTGTACAAAAAAAATAAGGCAACACTAGTTTACTATCTACAGTAATTCATATAATTTTGAAATTACTCTAGCTTTTTCTAGTTTACTTGGAATTTTATTATTATTATGGGGAATCCCATTATTTCAAAAATTTGTTGCTAAAATAACGTTTTCTATACAAATTTTGAGTACAGCGCCACCTGACAAAGCAAAACTACATTTTAAATTTCGGCTAATGAAAAGGAATACAAAAGAACAGCACCGTAGTGAATGTGTTAAGCCTTATTTACTCCATAATATTATTCATAATCATTGTAAACAAAGACAAGTAGGTGTTCATGGATTTTGTTATTTAAAATTCGAAAACATACGAATAAATGACCAGGTTAATATTTGGAAAAGAGAGCGTTAGAATTAGTTGCAGGTATGCTAAATATGTGAGAAAACTTTCAGTGTAACAATGACAGCAGTAACAGTTAGTCTCTGAAGATGTCTAATGTAAGTGAAGATGAAACATCGGCAATAGCAGTAGGAGGAGGATGCGATTCCAACTTGGAAGTCAAGATGAAGTAACCACGTGAGAAAAATTTCGATAATGGAAAAACTACAATAAACGATAATTAAGGAAATTTTTTATCTGCTTTGAGAAAAATAAACCTCTTTCTGAAATAACTCACTCGCAGAAGTTTATGAATTTTTATTGTATAGATAAAAGAACATTATGAACAAGTAGGGAAGAGTAGTATGAAGTGTTCTAGTGTGGTAAAGCGGCCATACGTAATTATCCTAAGATACAATATCCAAGTGATATCTATGGGAAGTTCAGAAGCTCTGCGTCTTATATTAGTTAATTCTAGTGAATTTTGAGATTATAGTTTTTTAGATTTGCAATAATGTATGGTTTAGTGGAAATTATAAACTGCAAATAATTATTGGTTTTTCAGTGGCTTTCACAATATGTAAGGAAAATAAGCTAGCAGTAGGGAAAGTAAAAACATGCAAAAAGCTATTGCTGCTGTATGAAGTAGCAAATTAGAATTTTTAGTGACAAATAAAAACTTCAACGTTCCTAGAACAACTTTAAAAAGAAGAGTTGAAAGAATCAACTTGGTGCAATTGAAAGTAAAAATGTATTAGGTCGATTTCAATCGGTATTTACAAAAGAATAAGAAAAAGAAATGGTGAGCTACATCCATACAATGGAAAAAAATTGTAGATTAACTTTGCAAGATGTTAAAAGTTTGGTTATCAGTTAGCATAAAAAATCCTAACATACAGCACAAGTTTAATAAGAAGTAAAAAAGTAAAATAGTAAAAAGTAAATAGCCTGAAAGGACTTTCTAAGTGGGTTTTGAAAACGGCATTCAGAACTTAATTTACGCTCTTCAGAAGTTACTTCTGTTGTGAGGATTCATGGATTCAACCGATCAAGTGTAAGTAAACTTACTCTGCTAAAAGAAATCAAAAAAATCCAGAATTTTCCAGTTCATCGCATTTTTAATATTGATGAGACAGGAGTAACAATGGTTCATTCTAAATGTTCGAAGATTGTGGCTCAAAAGGGACGAGAACAAATTGGCTCATTGACACCTGTAGAACGAGAAGTTCTGTCTAGTGTTGTAATGTGCATGGCAGCTGGAAGAAACTCTATTTCTCCTATAATTGTATTTCCTCGTGTGCGTATTAAACAAAATTGAAAGATGGGAAATCTCCTGGAACACAATTTGTTTGTCATAGTTCAGATTAGATGCAGATGGAAATTTTCACAAAATGCTTTCAGCTATTTTTTAATCGCACGAAACCTACCACAGATGATTCTATATTGTTGATTATAGATGGCCATAAAACTCATAAGAAATTTGGAATTCTTGCCCGGTAAAACTATTTTACAATTTTATGTTCACCACACCGTTGTATTCACAGATTGCAGCCTCTTAATTTTGCTTCCTTGGGAGCTTTTAATACTTTTTGTGTTCAAGCTATATAAAAGTTCAATTACTTAGCTTCAGGGAAGTCGACTTGTAGGAGAAGCACATTCCAGAGCTGTCAAGCAAATAAATGGCAGTAACGAGTTTAAAAATGTGGTATTGTACCCCTAGATCTCGACGTGTTTAATTTGTTTTCCATTGATAGAAGTTTCGCCAACACGTATATCGTCATTAGAAGTTATTACTGTATCTAAAGAGAATGATGCAAAACATACTACTCCAAGTTCATCTCTTCGGGGATCCGTAGCAGAAGTGTAACAGATTTTAGTAAATAGACAACATTCGATCTCTACTACTTCAACTACAAGTAACTTTCTTTTTCCGTTCGAAGTCCGACAAATATACGATGCACTCCTTAATTGTTGACAAAAACTCAAAAGCAGAATAGAGAAAAAGTTCAGTGGCAGTTTTTACACGCAGTCCATACAAAAACGAACTTAGCGCGTTATTAATTCAACTCAATCTCCTAGAACATTAATAGCAAATGCTGAAAGAAACTGCAGAAACGAGTAGTATTCAGACGAAGAAAGCAAAGAAAAGAAAGGAAGTTTGAAATAAAAAGAACAATGATGAAGATGATAAAAGCAATTACAGCGAATGTTTTTATTGCAGCGAAACGTTTTCGAATTCCAAATCCGAAGAGGGTTGGGTTTACGAAGCTTGTGCAGCGTATGATGAAAATGACGAATTCACTTGTGAACATTGTCAAGCATGAAATATGCAAAACGTTCAACTTGATTAGGTTTAGAAACTTGTTTGTGCTTTCATATTTATAAACGCTTCTATGATTTGTTTATATCTTTAAAATATTTTATTAATCTTTACGCTTTGTATTTTTTGGTTTTCTTTTCCTTTAATCGTTTTTAATTTTGTATACTCGTATGTTATATTTTTACTAAATAACAATTGTTTTATTTTACGACTGGAAAACAGTTCGGGTATAGTAGCTAAATTAGGTAATTATAATAATAAAGAAATAAATATCGTAAGCCTTAGGTCAATTTTGATAAGAAATTATTCTTATATACATGTTGGCACGAAATTTAACATATTTTTACAATATTTTAAGCAGTAAATAGATATTTTAAAAATATTTTACTTTAAGGTGGCCACTTTAGCCATCTTTCCCCACATTTATGCTTTCTATTTGAATTGATAAAACAATTTACATTTTTAAGCAGTGCTTTAAAAGCCGAAAAAATGTAAAGTAATTACATTAGGTGAATATATCGAATTATATATTCTCATAATTTGGTTACTAACTTTTTGTCAAAAACCAGTTACGATGTGATGAATATAAACGGTTACCCCCGTAGCTGTTTATATTTGGGCAATAGCAAAGAAAATTTTTATTATCGAAATCAGTTTTATTGCTTTTCAAAATATTCTACTTGAAAATCAATGCACTTTTGCATTCGTTTAAACCAATCCGAAAAGCACTGCAGCCACTGTGAAGCGGTATCTCCAAAATATGAGTTTCGAATGCTTCAACTGCCTCTTCCGGCGTAGAAAACCGTTGACCACGAAGTTTATTCTTCACGTGAGGGAACAAAAAGAAATCGCAAGGTACTAGATCAGGGCTGTACGGCCGATGGCTCATCGATTCAATGTTTTGCTTGATCAAATATTCAATTGTTTGAACCGAGCTGTGAGAGCTCGCATCGTCATGGTGGAGAATGATCTGTCGTTTTCGGTTTGTTTTCCTTATTTCTTCAAAAACTTTTGGCAAACAAATAGTTGTGTACCATTCGGAATTGACCGTTCTACAACTCTCTGAAGGCATGGTTGCAGCGTGACCGGTTTTTTCGAAAAAACAAGCGACCATTTATTATTATGTGCTTCGAGCGCGAACAACTTTTGTTGGTTTTGGCTTATCTTGGAATATCTACATAGTCCAAGATTCATCACCTGTGACGACTTTATAAATGTTCTTTGAAGAACCGCCATTGTATTTTTTGTGCATTTCTTGGCACCAATCGACGCGAGTCCTTTTTTAAGCGGTTGTCAAATTATGTGGTACCCAACCGTCTTAACGGTTAAATGTTCATGCAGGATATTATGCACGTTGGTTTTACTAATATCTAGAGATGCCTCGATCGCACGGCATGTCACATGACGGTCTTGCATTATCAATTCAGACACTGCATTAATGTTTTCCGACACAATAACATTTGTGGGACGACCTTCACGAAATTCTTCGTCCAAAGAACGCTGTCTAAGTTTGAATGCACTATACCAACGATATACTGTAGTTTTCGATGGTGTTTATCACCATATAAAGAATTCAGCTCGTCGATGCATTCTTGTTGAGATAATCCGCGCCGAAAGTTATGAAAAATAATTGCACGAAAATGTTCATGAGTTAATTCCATTTTTTCAAGTTACTGTCAACAAAGAAATAGCGACCGGATAATAAAACTGTCAAGGTAAATATATTGTCAAAAATGAGAAACTTCACGATGCAATTATCAGATCGGAGGTAATACTAACAGTGTCGCCGAAATATAAACGGCTACCCTCGTAATTTTTGTTATATTTAGGTACGTATAGTTATTTGTTAATTTGTCGGTAACAAGATTTCTACCCACATTCGAAGATTTCGCTTTAAATTGTATGAATTCATGCACTTTTTAATGTTTTCTTCGGCAATTCTTAGCGTTCTAAAATCTATATCATTCTTGAATCATTATTTAGATGTACAATCATTACCGTAAATTTAGTGCATAAGCCTATGTGTTTTAGTAAGAGTTTTACTTAGTTTAGTAACAAATAATTCGTATTTTTGTAGGTGTATGTCTTACTCATATTTTAAATATCTTTTATTTACTTACTTTTTAATAATTGATCTGAGGAAGTTTATAATCATGGCAAAAAGTTTTTGTCTTTTTGCTTTGGAGTTTTATTAAACGTTAGTTTTCTACAAAAGATTAAAGTCGCAAAATTTTTCATTTAAAAATTTATTTAAAATAGTTTTGTTTGAAATTAAACACCGATTTCGAATGTGTTTTTAACTGAGAAAACTCCTTGTAAAATTATCTGGTTTGTTTAATTCTTGTTGTCAGTCAGCGACCTTCTTAGAATTATATTGTCTCGTGTATGGTGCACGAAAGCCATGTTCACACAAATTACACGCACTTTTTTCCAGAAAAACCGTAAATGGGGTCGTTACGAAATTATACACATACAAAAAATCGAAAATATATCTTGGATATTCTCACAATTATCGTTGACATTAATAAAAGTAATAAATAAGGAAGCGACTTTTAAACCAATTATACAGTTACGTCCAGTTTACTAATAGTTACAAATGCACGAAGAGATTTTTAGGAACCGTTATCCAACACCGAATGTATTATCAAAGTAATGATTGGAAATATTTTAAAAGCTTTCGTTAATTAACTTTTATTCTTTTGATGTATTATAGTTTTAAATACCTAACGTTAATTCGAATATATTTTCTTTATGGCATGTTATGGTATATTGAGTGTTACAATAAAGATTGTGTAATGTTTTTACTTTGGATTCTCCTGAATTCCTTTATGGAAGTGAGTATAATGCACCAGTACATAAATACATATTAGTTCATCAATCTTTAGAAATTACAATCTACAATCTACAATTTCACTATTAAATTAAAATAACAAAAGGTAAAGCGTATACTGTAATCAACATAGTACTTAAGAAATAAATTTACACGATGTTCATACATTATATTTTAGGTTAAGTGGTAAAAATCTATTAAATCATGAACTTTTACACAACAGCTGTTACATGACCGATGCGGGTTCAAATGTAAATTATAATTCAATAATTATACAGAAATTAACATGACATTTTACAATGTAGTGTTATGAAAAGATATATCATATTAATACAATTATAAAACTTAAATACAAGGATGAATGAAAATTAAGCATTAAAAGCTAGTAAATGTAATGCTTATAATGGGTGTTTTTTAAGCTGCATGAGAACTATCGATATCGATAACTATGGTTTGACAGCTGATAATGCCAAATTGTGTTGACATTTCTGTTTAGTAAGGTTTGCAAGTCATCATGAATCATTTAACGTCAGAACAACGCTTCCAAATTCTGGAAGTTTACTTTGAAAAGAATAAATCTGTTTGCGAAGTTCATAGAACACTTGTCTATTTTACGGCCAACATAATCGACCTAGTGAGCAAGCAATTCGTGCAGTTATTGATCGTTTTCATACTAATTTTACTCTTCTCGATTGAAAACCATCAACAAGAAAAAGAAATGTGTGTACCGAAGAGAATATTGCTGCTGTAGCGCGAAGTATTGAAGAAGACGCCGAAATGTCGATTCGCTGTCGTTCTTAACTTGTTGGCTTTTGTCCGTCGACTACGTGGAAAATTTTACGTAAGGATCTTGGCTTACGTGCCCATAAAATACAACTCGTGCAAGAATTGAAGCTAAACGACCATCGTTTGCGTCGCATTTCTGCTGATTGTGCTCATTTGAAACTGGCTAAGATGAGTATTTTTATCAAAGAATTGTGTTTAGTGAAGTAGCTCATTTATGGTTAAATGGCTACGTCAATAAGCAAAATTGCCGTATTTGGAACGAAGACAGTTTTCAAACTGTTAACGAATCACCATTACATCCATTAAAATTGACTGTTTCGTGTGGTTTACACGCTGGCGGCATCATCGGTCCTTATTTCTTTCGAAATGAAGAAGGAGCTGCCGTTACGGTGAATTGCGAGCGCTATTGAGCCATGATGACTGAATTTTTTTTCCAAAAATTAATCAGCTAAATATCGACGACATTGGGTTCCAACAAGACGGCGCAACTTGCCATGTAGTTCACTTAACAATCAATTTATCGCAAAATCAATTTAGTGACAACTTTACTTACAGAAGTGGTCCTGTTCACTGGCCCCCTCGTTCGTGCGATTTAACGCCTCTGGATTACTTTTTATAGGGCTATGTTAAGTTATTGATTTATGCCGACAAACTAGCAACTCTTGAAGCATTGGAAGCCACCATTGACGCCATACGGTCAGATTTATTGGAAAAAGTCAAAAAATGGACTGATCGACTGGACCATATAACTACTATAAATAGCCGCGGCGGACATGTGCCTGAAATCATATTTAAAAAATAAATGCCATGAAATTATCTACCAGATTATAATAAAAAAAACTTCATTCCAACAATATTTCTGTC
Source organism: Dermolepida albohirtum (assembly GCA_031893035.1). Lineage (NCBI taxonomy): Eukaryota > Metazoa > Arthropoda > Insecta > Coleoptera > Scarabaeidae > Dermolepida > Dermolepida albohirtum. The sequence goes on from JAVIWB010002168.1 coordinate 131,982, forward strand.
TTGTTTTATCATTTTAAGTTCTCAAGCTCTTAAAAAAACATCCTATACTGTGAAAAGCTATATTTTATGTTATTAATAACTTACGTATTTATTTCAAAAGATATGTATATCTTATTCGGAAAATAAAGCATTTCATATGTAGTTTATCAAGAAAAATAATGTACCGTATATCTAAGATAGGCAAGAACACTTACAATTTATTAGTTATAAATTAATGCTGGCTAAATTAAATGCCTGATGTATTTTTTTCCAAAAAGCCTTATGGTACATAAATTGTATAATTCAATAAATATAAGTGATTTTGTATGTAATAGTTATTTTGATCTAGAAAGAACAAATATAATATAAAAATAAGTAATTGCAGTAATTGAAAGATCTAACAAATATTGATAAATTCTAAAGGATAAAGTGTATATTTTTTAAAAGAAGTTACTGGAATGTGATAGTGGATGTGTTCAAAGAAGTAACGTAGGTAAATTGGGGTTTAAGAGCAATAATTGGAGTACAAATTATATATAAAACTTAGATATATCTTAGAAAATGAAAAATAAGTGATAAAAATGAATGTATAAATGAACAGTGCCATATTGTAATATATTTATAAGGTAATACGTATTGAGACATAAGAATTTGTAAAATGTATTGAAATAGTATTTTTATTCAAGCAAATACTTTAATAAAGATATAAAATACAAATTTGTTAAATTAGATATGGAAATGATATATGCTAAACGAAAATTTATGTCTAAGTTAATTAAAACAAGAAGTTATATCAAAGTATTTAGCAAGTTAAGGGGAATTTATTGATGACATATATATATGTATGTATGATATATATTTAAAGTCGAAGAAAAAATTGAAGTTGTTGATTTGTATCATTACCTAGAGAAACATGTATGATATCATCGTAAATAAAGAGTATAAAAATGAGTAAAAATTAAAAATAATACATACCAAGAATACCAACAGTGTTTAAATATATTTATAAATATGTGGTTATATTCGTACAAGTAATCATATTCACTAAAGATTGAGTAAATAAAATGCGTCACTGCAACTTTGGAGATGCAAGGAAACATATAAATACGACATAGTTAGTAATCTATATCTATCTATTGGACAAAGGCAATCAGCAATAGAGAGCGAAAAGTTGGAAATTCAATTTTAAAATTACTGAAAGGAATAAGACGGCTATTTTAAAAAGATTAAGTTAATCGCACAGTTGATATATCATAAATAAGTATAATGTTAAAGGATTAAACTAAATTTGAATTTGCAAATTATATAAGTATATATACTTATATAGTTACAGATATTTATTTTACATGTCGTTCATATTTTTACGTAAAAATGTAGCGTATATATTGAAATTAAATAATTCCAATTCTTACTCATTTTCGCTATTTTGCACGACCCATGAGTGTGCATTTCATTGAAATTGTTTTTTTATCCACTATGGGTCGTTATTTTTATATATTTGCATTAATAGGCATTGTATTAATATTTAATCTCAGAAAAGGACATAGTACGCCATCTGCAGTATGCATATTCAATTCTCATATACGAGGCGTGTTTTTTTAAGTAAGCGCGGTTTGAAAATAAAAACCAAACGGAAGAACGTTTTCAAAAACCAAATTTATTTTCAGATTCTACATATATTTCTCTATTTATCAATATAGCTGCCAAGTTATTAAATACTTATCAAACCTAACAACTAGATTTTGAATACCCTCTTCCTAGAAACTTGCCGCCTGCTCCGATAACCAAGTGGTCATGGCCATTTTCACGTCTTCGTCATTGTTGTAGTGGTTGCCGCCGAGATGATGTTTGAGATAGCGGAGTAGATGGAAATCGCTCGGCGCAAGGTCGGGGCTGGAGAGGGGTGGCCCAAAACTTCTCAGCCAAAAGAGTCCAATAAAGCTCGGATCTGAGTTGCGGTGTGAAGCATTGTCATATAGTAACAAAATTCCCTTTGTCTGTATGCTTCTCCTTTTGTTTCGAATCGCTCTGCGTAGAATTTGGCTGTAGGCTATCGCAATTATAGTGGTTCCGCGTTCCATAAAGTCGAAAAACAAAACCCCATGCCTATCCCAAAACATGGATGCCATGATCTTTCGCTGGGACAGACTCTATTTAGCCTTGACCTTTATAAGAGAGTAAGTACGTCTCCATTCTATGCTTTGTTGCTTCAATTCGGGCGTGACATATGAAAATCACGTTTCGTCTTCCGTTACGATACAACTTAACATGGCGTCACCTTCTTCGTTATAACCTATCAACAAATTTAACAAACACTTAAATCTTTTGTTTTTGTGGTCCTCCGTTGAGAGTTTAAGGACTCAATGGGAGTACAGTTTCTTAAACTTTAACTTTTCGAAAACAATCTTGTAGAGCACTCACCTCGACATTTTAGGAAAGTCGTTTCAAAGAGTGTTTATGGTGAAGCGTTTGTTCTGAAGCATTTTCGCTTCAACTGAAGCTACCATATCGTCTGTAATCACGGATGGGCGACCGAAGCGTGACTTATCATGGACGTTGTCGGGGCCAGCTTTGAGTATCTGACCCACTTATATATATTATACACATAATATGATATATCATTTCGATAACACCCACCAAGACATCAGGAGCTTATAATTTGTCGACAATTCCAACTTGACAAATCTAGACTAGTCGACTTGGTATTTTTGGCAGCAGTTTTGAATAACTATGATTTATTTGTCAATTAAACTATAAACACAGTTTAATTGACAAATAAATCATAGTTACTCATGCACGCATTGTTATTTGCTTGGTCAACTGATGATAAAGCAATATAAGTGCTTTCACATTTATATGAGAAACGAACGTGTAGTTCTCCCACTACTTTATATATTTAATTATTATTCTATAGTTCTAACAAGCCCACTTTCTTCCTTGATTTTTGCACTAACAAGATATAATTTTATACACCAAACCAATTTTATTCAATACATTAAATATGTTGTAATAACAGTGCTATGTTTACTCAAAATACTTTTCTATTTATCTCAAAAGCATTAGTGTTTGGAATAATCTTCTACTTTGATATTTTCAAATGTTTGGTAAATATATTCGGTGCATTGCTAATAACTAATAGGTATCTAAAAGTGGCAAAAGACATTCAATCAACGAATGTCTTTTGTATTGACAGAATGCAATATCTCTACCAGTGTGGAAACCACAATGTAGGAAGAAGAATATATTATTTTTCCATATTCTCCTTGGCAAATTTTGTCGCGGTCTACTTTGTATGGTATCAATACAACATATGTCTTGATGATTTCACGTGTTTTTTGTAATTTCGTCCATCACATTTTACGGAACCGCTATCAGGATATTCATGTACATTTGTAATAATTCGATGTATTCCTAGTAACCTGTGTTCTCGCTTACGTATATTTTCACTCGCCTGTGTACAGTAGAATCAGCGGTACATATTCTAGAAGCAACTCGGGCGAATTAAAACACAATTAGGCGATATAGTTATAAATACAGTTATCCTGTCCAACGGCAACCAAACGCGTACCGTATGCTCGAAAAACGGACCATCTCTACTAATATATACGTGCGTGTAGAACATCGAACCTAACCCAATTACGAAGCGCGGACGGTTATGATACTCCGACCTATTTGGCAGCTCTATTGTCATGTGATACTAAATGAATATTATATGACAATCGTAGGAGAATGTCATAATGTATAGGTAAACAAGTAGTTGAAAGATTTGCTTCGAAGCCTTAGCTTCTATAGAAAATTCTGAAAATAGTTTTGTGAAATACGTACCCTATAATTGATTGTTTTGTATTCAATAGTGAAAATAACCAGAGTTGGAGTGTATAATCACATATGCATAAAAATAAGACACTGAATATATGTTAATTCAAAAAGCACTGAAAGGAAATATTATCCACACAATAGAATAATATTTCCGTAATTAATTTTGTCTGTATACCCATATATTGACATTTGAACATGTATGTAAGTACATTAAGGTGTTTTATTTCTGGCATAATTCATTAGTTTGTCTGGATATCGTTCAATTTATGATATGTCAACACTTAATACAGTTTAGACATAAATTAATTGTGTTGTTAAACATGTTCAACATATTGTATTATATTATTGAATAAATCTTATCTCTCTATGGATTAGAAGGCAATTATTCATGCAATAGATATTCGTTAGGCCTTGAAAGCGACCGCTAAAGTTCATTTGAAAAATTTCAAAGCTCCAGGAACTGAATACAGCTGCTTAAAAGGAGTACATAATCGAATTGTGTTTTAAAATAAAATGTATCAAATTTTCTTAATTATGTAATTATTACGTAAACACACTTATTATCTAGTATTAGTCATTATAAAAAGTCACAATACTGGATGAAATTCGACAAGTTATCGGCAGTATGTTCCCATACTGCCGATAACTTGTCGAATTTCATCCACATATTTATCAAAATACATGTTCAATTTTTATCAAGCAAGTTGAAAATATATAGATCAAGTTTATTTGTTTTTGTCTAACATATTATATTGCTTATTTGTAAAGGATGGATCGATGACTAGTACTATCAAGTTAGATGTGTGATCCGACCGTATAAGTACATATATGAATTAACATTCTGTCTCGTTAGCTATTGAGATTCAGAAAGTGCGTTATCTTACTGCGTTGTCCTATTATTGTACCTTTAATAGTATATTTATTTTTTATATTTTATTTCTTGTCAATTAGGTACTATTTTAAATGTCGGAGTATTTATTTCTTTATTAATTTAGAGCTATTTTCATTTTTCATCTTGTTATTCGTGGTTTAATTTTCGTTTTAATGTTTTTTAAAATAAATATTACGGCTCCCACAAAATGCCTTCATCAAGAACTCATGAGTACTTGGATTAAACATAATAACTGCTTTGATATACTGGGTGGTACAGAAATTGATTGTAAATACATTGTCTACTTAAATTGATATGTACGCAAAAGTTGAAAGTAAATGAACATTATGTTCAAAAAGGGCGCTACTCATGTAAATCGATTAATAAATTTTATAACGATATGTGCGTATCATTTGTGGCTCCAAGTTTTGCCATTTACAAAGCTTGATAACCCTATATTTCGAAATTTTCTTGTTAAATATACAGCACAGTATATTCCAGACGAGTCAACTCTACGAAAAGGTGTCTTTCAAAATATATAATATATTCATAGCAGTATTTGGTTTAGTGTTGATGAAACTATGCATGTAATAAGTAGGAGTGTGATTGTAGTATACTAAAAAGAAATGTCGTAAGACAGGTTTCATTTCGCAAGGCCAGCTTAAAGTATGACAAACGAGATGATGAGGGCTGAAAAAGTCGGGCGTGATAAGTGTCTTATGAGGGGTGAATACGTGCAGGCATTGCCGATAACTTGTCAGTGACAGAGATGCCGCGCAAAGGCGGATTGTCAACGGTGACGGGTGTGAATAAAATTTTTGAATTGTTTTCCTACGTTTGGATATACAGGAACTATAATTAAATGCGTTATATGCAACATTAATATTTTGCCGTATGACATTACGATTTGTAAGATACATTAAGAGTTAAACGCCTCGTGTTGAATGCAACATTTGCTGCAAAATTTGTATTTGATTTTATTATGTTAACTGCGTGTAGCGTTCCTCAATATATAGTAGACAATGAGAACTGTCGTCAATTTTGGAACAAATATAATCCTTATTCGAAGTCACCAACCAGAAAACAATTACAGTACAGTACCGAGAGTGAAATACACGATTATGGACCTTATAAAAACGGAATTAGAAATTAAAAAAATATGGCCGTCGGTCGATGAAACTACAGATGCCAAAAAAAATTGTGTTGTGAATGATTTAGTACGTACTTTAGAAAGCGATAAGAATTCGTTGCCTCGTCTTTTACACAGTAAAATATTAGAAAAAACAAACGCGGAATACATAGTACAAACTATTAATAATAATTAATAATTTTGTGCATCGCTAACCTAAGTTGTAATGTTAGTTCGGATGGCCATTCAAACAGAGTTAAAGTTGTCAAAATATTAAAACAATCGTTTCCTAGTAACATGTTGGCATTATGCAATTCATCTGATAGAAGAACATATTAGAAACAGATATCCAAAAGTAGATAAATTAAATAACTTCTACCAAACACTCTTTTATTAAATCTCTCAAACGCATACGGGAATTTAAAAATTCTTATCCGGCCAGTCTTCTGCCATAGCCGGTATTAAACGAGATGGGGGACGTGGCTTTGAGCAGTAACATACTGCGAGAAACAATTTCACATTGTTAAACCTTGTATTCTGAAATTAAATTCACAAGAAGCTCAGGCAGTTTCATTACGCCAGCAACTATTTACAAATATCAAAATCCAAATACAAATTGAGTAAATTTCCATAAATTACGTGATTATTTTAGAAGTCTCAATTAGAAAACAACAAGCTGTATTTAAATGAAGGCTTGAGTATAGTACATCGCCTGAAAGCCTTGTTTGGAAATCTAAGAGATAATGTAGGTGTACAAATGATAAATTATGTGCGGTTTTAAATAAGAATACCAATTTTAAGACCATAGTGTGTATGGAACAGTGTTTAAGTGAAAATCAAGAGTTGGAAAATGAAGGACGTTTTTAAATTCGCGAATATTACTTCTCAGGCGTAGAATGCTCTTTTGCCAAATATGCGTATATATACATATTTTCACCATGTCGTAGATGTTTGATCGAATCGACAATAGAATGTATACTGACGATACCACCACATTTTCACGTTAGGATACATCAACACGTCAAAAATAAAACTGTGCCTAATTACATACCTCATCTATTTTATTTATAATTGCACCTCTCCAGCTTTACTGTGAACTCGGTTTGGTCAACATTATTTGTGATAAAAGTTATTTTTGTTGGTTTTTGTAATTTGCATTTTTTATGGCTTTTACCGGATAAATAATAGTAAATTATAATTCGTGAAATTTCATGATGGTTGATAGTACACGATGTAAATTTAAAATTTAAATCTATCAAATTCTATTTAATATTTCTTACTTATTAAATTTAATGTACAATAATAATCTTTCATGTATTCTACCTGAAATTAGAGAAATTACTGAAAACGTAAATCATTTACATCCCATTAAATACCGAATCGATTATGAGAGGCGGTTTATGAAATTTTAAGAGTGGTTCAAAGAAAAGAAACAAGTTATATCAGAAAATGATTTAGCTGCATATTTTCAATGGAAATATTCCAAGTATATCAGTCACTACATGGACAAATTATCCTGTTAAATTGTTTGTGACTATTTATTATTTAGTTGACAAGTAGTTTTGATGGAGCCTGTGGTTGATTAACTACTCACTGAAAGTTGAAAGCCAAAACGCACAGTGTGAGTTTTGGGTTTCAACGGTACAAATCGTCTGCGGAATTCGTTTTCGTACGGGTATTTTTGCCGTAGTTTTCTAGGTGCGATACTGTTTAATTATCTGCTGATGATGTCAACTTAGTTATCGAAATACGTATACAGAACACGAAAATTAATGTGGAAAGGAGTTATACATCAACCTTCAGTGATTAAATTTAGTTGACATTTCCATTTGACAGTTCGATAACACAGTTTTGACTTTTGGATTTGATATGGAATTTCATTTGATTAATTCTAAAAAACTAAATTACACTAAACTAAATTAATGCTTTTATAATCTGCTAATGCACCTTCTTCTATCACCATATTCACTGGTAGTAAGAGAAATTTTTGCTGGTTGAAATGTCGTCCCCTTAAACAGTTTTTAGAATTTTTATCTTATCGGCAATATACTCTTGTACATAACCTTATGCCATTTTTTTGCATTCGCCATGGCGTTTCAATAACAGTATATTATATATATATATATATATTTTTCGAATAATGTAGTGGAAATATGTTGCAATGTATGTCCACGTATAGCGTTCTGGATTTTGCAACTTCAATTATTTTTTGATGATATTGTGTCCTACACTTTGCCTTGTAGGTTTAAGGTGTCGGAAACCAATAAAAACTTTAAGCTTGTCTGAAGTGGACGTGTTATTTAGATGTTTCTTTCTTACTTCAACCCAAAGTGATTCTATTAATACAAATTTCTTCGAATATCTATTTTTATTTTGCGAAATATCTGTAATAATGATGTAATCCCAAACATCGATATCTTTCATGGTCATATTACAAAACAATTTATAATAGTACAATTTAATTTTTAAAAATTTGCTACGGCAACAGAAAAAAACCTTTATTGACAGGAAAACTTCTGATGTTTTTGTTAGAAATTATTTATTTCTTCTTTTGAAAAGACGGAGAATTTCTTTGGTTTGCATGAAGTGTTTTGATGTTTTGAAATTGCAATTAGTTAAAATGTTTTTTTTCAAAACAATTGTCGATTTTAACGTTGAAAATATGGTCCCTATTTGCTCTTGAAAATGTACAAGACGCCAGATTTCAGAAGTCTTGAAAATCGTTTTGGACAGACACCAGTTTTTATAACCATTATACAGTTTCATATACACATTCCTCAATTTTCTGGCAACAGTTTTTCATACACATTTGGTGCCTCTTCTCCCGGATCACAAAGCGTACATCTTTCATTTGCAATAATGTTGGGTAAAATAAATATGTTTTTCACAAAAATCGAATTCTATTAAAATGCCAGTGGATAAATATCAAATTGATAGCTACGCATTTTTGTTCACATTGATCAGTAGTCAAATTTAGCATTCATATTAAACTATTTCCTTTCTTTTAATGATAAAGACTATTAAAATCATACGTAAGACTCAAAGTGCTAGTAGTGAAAAACATAGTACACGATTCTATCTTGGAACATAATACACTATTAACCCCTATTTAATTAAACATCATTGAAAATTTGTTGCTCTCAATAATACATTGTCAAGGTATATATTTAAATAAATGACTACTTGAATATAGCGCGCTTTTTTAGTTACCATTTTGTCCGCAGGAGGTGAAGAGATTATTGACTCTGCATGCCATCTATTAGAATTTTATAATGTCTTTGTTTCTCTGTTACGAAGCAATAAAAATTAACCAAAATTAAAACGCAAGGAAATTTAGTTGAAAAAACTTGCCAATAATTACTGTATAAAATAACAAAAATGACGAAAATATAATTTAGAAAATATACCGCAAAATATGACGACAGGAATAAAACCGATAATGTAGACATCAGTGTTATTGAGTTTAAGTAATTTGAAGATTTTAGAAGGATTGAGTTGTTTGATAGTAAGCTGTCAATCTTGGCAACATGAACGTCAAATTATATTGATTAAAAATCATACACTTTTACATCTTCACTTATTCGATGCCTAGGCTATATACTATAGTTGTAATATTTATGTCAACGTCAAGTACAGTTGATTGACTAGTGGTTAAAAATATATATTAATTTGCCAAAAATTTTCAGTACATACATAACTAATTAAATGTCCATAATCAAAGAAAGTATTTTTTTTAAATATATAATGTTAAAGCTACGATGCCGTCGAATACGGAAAATAGAAAATTGAAAGGAAAAAATTTATTCAATGATAGTAAAATATGTCGGCGATATAGTAAAAGCTTTCGCAAACCAGATTTAGGTAAGAAAGCAGGAAGAAACTTTGAATACATCGCAAAAAAAATTCGCAGTGCGAAGAAGGTGTTATACAATTTAGGTATGCCTATTGAAGATATAAGCGAAGATCCTGACAAGAAGGCTAAAAGGGAAGCGTTTCTGCGTAAACGCAAACAATTCTATACCGATTATAAAAAGGTGCAACTTGCAAGGACTCTCATTAAAGAAGAAGAATGCGAGGAGATGGACGTAAATACCGGCGGAGAAAATTCGACATATCAATGTTAAAATGATTTATATTAAAGTTTACAAATAAATTAAGTAACATTAGTAAACCTGAAACATAGCCATTATCTTTCACAAAACAGGTTCGGTATATAATGTCTTAAACGAGAAAAAAATGTATGAAGCCAGCAAAGCGTTAAGTTCTTACAAAACATTCTAATTAAAGAGTTTTTAGAGCGTTCCGCCTGAAAAGGCCACAAGTTCATTACCGATCAAAGTCAACCATGAACCATCGTTTTTGTTATATTTAAATCTAGTTGACAATGGCTCGTTATATTTGAGGCAAATCGAATTTTACCGCTAAAACAATCAATTTTTAACGTGTCAAATCAATGAGCTAAATCAATATATTTTTTTCTAATGTAAACATTTTTGTTCTTTTGTTTTTCTCCTTTAATAAATTAACGGAAATATCGATTATTGTTTTATATAAATATGCATAGTCGTGACGTGTTTCAGGCTTCGTATTTCTAACTAGAAACCTGAATAAATTAAGTACAACTGTATCCTACAATTTTAATGAAAATAAGTGGATATAATTGTAAATTTTTCTTTACTACACTTTTACTATATTAAATTTTATAATTTTCTTTTTTATAGAAAGCAATAAGTCTTTCTACAAAAAATTATATCGATCAGAAATCTTGTTTTTACCAGTCTATTTAAAAAGTTTTAGATCGATTACTTTATAAATTCAAAAATGTCTGTCGTCGACAGAATTATTTGTTGGGTTGTCAGAAAAGTCCTGACGTATTTTTTTCTGTTTATTTATTAATATAACAACAAGAATGAATTACATATTGCTTGTTTTGTTCGACGATCTTTCAGAAAGCTTCACAATTCCTTGTTCCTAGACGAGCATATTTCTATCAGCGACAAACTTTAAAAGGTACTGATTCGCAGCCTTATTTTAGTCAAACGCTATACCATGCAAGGAACGGGACTAGTGGAAGTCTGAAGACTCCATTCCGAATAATTTTTGACATGTGTTCAAAATTGTGTGTGGTCTAAAGTTTGTGACCAAACACTACTTCTTTATGATTAATGAACTCTGGATATTTCTGTCCAATTATTAACAGTATATATTTCAATTAATTCTGATTCTTAGTAGAAGGTCGAAAAACACGACATCTTTAAAATTTCATCACAGTGAGTGCATAACCTTTGCCTTCGATAACATTTGAGATAAATTTTTAGATCGGGATCAAGACTGTTTTGCGCACATTGTTGTAAACAATCCACTTCTTATTACCAGTTACTAGTCACTTCAAACATTAAGTAGTGTATTGTAGATGTTTATATGCGCCGGCAAATGATTTTCTTTGAGATCAAGAGGACTGAATATCGAGCTTACCGATGCATTATAAATTTATTATATGGTCATGAATTCTTGAATTATGGATGTTTAGTATTTATGCAATCTCTCGTGTCATATGTTAGGTTAGACTTGATTAATATTTTTATTTTGTCGTCATCAATCTCAGTGGACCCTCTGGCCAAGGAGGGCCGTTTAGATTAAAATCACCAGCAATGAATTTCATGAACCATCGTTGGCACTGATATTTTTGTGGAGATGTAGAGCACTGCCACCATAAATTTTCCAGAACTTATCATAAGCTTGATGTGCGTTCTATCCTTTACGGAAGTAGAGAAGTAAAATATGACGAAAATGACATTTTGGTTTTCCCTTTCTAATTTTTATAAAATTTAGAACACTCAGCCAAATCGCTCAATTTTTTTTCCAAAATTAAGTTCAGAAAGTCAGTTGTCATATGGTGTAGTATAAAGATGAATTCGAATGACTCTAATATCTGCGAAAATGAACATCTGTTGCATAATTGTGTTTTAACTTTCTTGACAATCCAATAGTTTAAATTCTTCTCCAACCACAATTTCTGCAATCGAAGGTAGTTCAAAATTATACTAATTGTTTCTTCTGGTACTCAAGACCCTGAATTTTTTTTTCATATTAAACACGCCATTTGAAATCAAAACGATAGCTGATTTAAGTTTTTAGGCGATTGATCTTTTTACTGACATAAAATTGAAAATTACGCTAAATGTAGGATTTGATGGTTTCGAATTCATAATTGGACATTAGGAAATAATATTTCGCATAGGCGTTTTAGAAGAGGACAATGTAGAAAATTAAATAAAAGCGTCTTTATATTTATTTAATTTTTCAACACTTTTTGAACGTACACTGGCTTGCAATGAAAACATGTACACCGTAAAGGTCAAGTTAGCATGTGTTAAGCTTATTTGTTAATGTAAATTAAGTTTAGCCTTGACATATTCCATAGGTTATGGATAAATTATAAAGATAGTTTTTTTAACAACAATCGAACAAGGTCCTGAAAAATTTGTTTTACTGTTTTAAATGCATTTTCCTTTAAAAAATCTAACGAACTTCATCTCACTGTTGGTTTGACTTTGGCGGTCGCTCCTTCCACTTTAATGAGGTTAGGCTATTGTCAAAACTTGAGCAAATTTTCTATACTACGTGTAGCAGAATTAATATGGTGTCACTATCAGCTGATTCTATATAAACTCTTAAATGCAAATGACGTAGATATGATGTTCACTGCATTTCTTTTCCAGATGCATAGTTAGTGTTATTAAACACTTGTAATTTTTTGCCTATTATTTTTTCCTTTTGTAATAATTTTTATACTGTATTCGCATTATTTCTGAATTTTCTGTAACTTGATTATAAATCTGTTGGAAATAATTTATTATGGTCTATATTTTTCTCGCACTTCTACACTTATACAACATATCTATGGGCATGAGCTCGTACTGTACACCGCTGATATTACGGTTTTATTATACATCATCATACGGTAAATTAATACAAGCTTTATGATGTTCTGTAATTCTATAAGAAGGAATATTGTTATCACAATTGTATTTAATAACTTTGTATTTGAATGCAGATGTAGTTAGGTTCTTCTTTATTGTGTATTCAGAAATATTCTGACTATTGAGCCAGTGTTCAAAATAACAATTTTTGCATTGTATATCTGGATTAAGATCAAGTTCTTTATGGTTTTCATAGAGTTGTCTATAAATTACGCTCGTCGTAGAAATTGTAATTGATATTATTTTGACTTGTTTCTGATGGCATTGTTGCTGTTTATCTCCTGCTAAAGGGATATTTATTATGTTTTTCTGAATATTTTGACTAATGGTTTTGGTATGTTAGCTATAGAAATGCCAATTAGGTACTTTTTAGCATTTTTATGTTAGTATAATTGTGTTATTGAGATTGTTTTTATTCCAACATAATTTAACCACCGAATTTTCTAAAACTGTTTGCGGCTTGTACTTGTACCATGGTCAATTGTTTCTACTAATTTATATTTATTTACAATATCTCTATGTATTATTTTGAAGATATTGCCATGCCGCGTTGTGTATTCTGCTCATGCGCCTGTCATGCATAGGTCTCCAATGTCGGTTTGTTTTATGATGTATTTACCATAGTTTCTGGTTTTCACAACTCAATATTGTATTTCAATTATAAAATCTTCAGTTTCTACGTAAATATGGGGAGGAAGTGTTCCATTAATTACTTTGTTTTTTCAGATTTATATGTTATTGTCGCTGTTTATCGTATGTACTCTGGATTGAAATTTACGTTACTGATATTTAATGGTGTGATTTTCTTGTCTGTTTCTATTATTGTTTTATGAAGGGTGTTGTTTTTCGGTTAGAAAGTATATTCTGAACTGGTTCATTTGTTGACAGTGTGCATGTTTATATCAGGGTAGCCGTTTATATTTCGGGAATACCAAACAAAAAAAAAACTTTGGTCAAACAAGTAGTTGTGTACCATTCGGAATTGACCGTTCTACAACTATATAAAGGCACGGTTGCAACGTGACCGATTTTTCCGAAAACACAGACGACCATTTGTTTTGATGTGCTTCGAGCGCGAACAACTTTTGTTGGTTTTGGCTCATCTTGGAATACCCACACAGTCGACTGCTGTTTACTATCGGGCTCATACGTATATATACAAGATTCATTACCTGTCATGATTTCATAAATGTTCTTTGAAGCATCGCCATTGTATTTTTTGTGCATTTCTTGGCACCAATCGACGCGAGTCTTTTTAGGGCGGTTATTAAATCATGTGGTATCCAACGTGAAGATAGCATACCTAGAGATGCCTCGATCTCACAGTATGTCACATGATGGTCTTGCATTGTCAATTCAGACACTGCATTAATGTTTTCCTATACAACAATATTTGTGGGATGACCTTCACGAAATTCATCGCCCAAAGAACGCCGTCGAAGTTTGAATTCACTATACCAACGATATACTGTAGCTTTCTATGGTGCTTTATCACCATATAAAGAATTCAGCACGTCGATGCATTCTTGTTGAGATAATCTACGCCGAAAGTTATGAAAAATAATTGCACGATATAATATAATTGTTCGTGAGTTAATTCCATTTTTTCGCTGACATAAAATTTTCATGTTACTGTCAACAATAGATATAGCGACCGGATAATAAAACTGTCAAGGTAAATATATTGTCAAAAATGACAAACTTCACGATGCAATCATCAGATCGGAGGCAACACTAACAGTGTTGCCAGTTGCCGACATATAAACGGCTACCCTCGTATCAATAAAAGCTCTTCCTCCTTCTTCTCTGGGTAATATAAATCGTTCTACCGCAAAATGTTGATAATGTGTATGATGTTTTCTGGCTATTGTTCTGATGAGTCTGTTGCTAGAATCTAATCCTATGTTCGAATGTTTTATGAGTCCGAATGTGTAGTTATATTTTCAGCGTTTGAGCATCAAAAATTTTTATTATTATTGTTTTACTATTACAAATATGATATTTGGACTTTGCTATTCTTTTAGGTTGAATTTACCATCCCAAGATTTTTCGAATAATTTTGTATTTTATTAATTTTCTCCGTTCCTGCAGACTTTTTATTTTCTCTTGTAGTAACGTACATTTAACTTAAGTACAGAAATTATTACGTCAAGATAAAAATTAAATTAAAGAAAGTAAACAAGATTGGGTAATTTAAATATTGAAAAGGAACTATGAATATACGCACATAAAAGAAATTTAAATACAATAACGACTAACCGAGGATTAAGAATGCTAATGTGGAGAAGATTGACACAAAAAGGGACATCAATTGTGACTATAAAATACGTCCAACCGCGAATGACCATTTTCATAAAACTCGTACCAAAATTATAGCGTAACGTTAAACATAAGATGAGTGAAATAATATCAATAAAACAGCTTGTGCCTGAATACGAATTGAAATTGAAACGTCATGTTATTTTAATGTATGTAAAACAAGTTGTGCTTTTGTTATTAAGTATACATGTTTAAGACATCTTTGCAGATCGTTTGTTATATTGGGAGTATAAGTAGACACGAACATTACTCTAACGAGTTGATTTTTAAACCGTTTTAAAAATCTTAGGCAATCAAATAATCAGAGATTTAATTACCACTCAAATCTACACTGAAATAGTAGCTTATTTGTGCTGTTTGCTTATTTGATGTAATTTGTTCTTAAATTGTATTTGTGAACAGGCATTATTTGATGATTCTGTAGAAAATTTATTTATTCAGTTAATACTCTCCTCCGCTAGTAAATTAAATAAGAATAATAATTAGTAAATATATAATCGTTAGAGGTGTGGAGACACCATAGGAATCACAGCTCTGGCGTATTTATCTGAACAGCGTATAAGAAATTTAACAAACATTAAATCGTAAATAATAATTATATATTTTTTTACTTCCAGATTTAGAGAGTAATCAACTTAATTGCTGTTACAAGAAATATTAATGGCAAATACTTTATTCTTAATTTTTTCATATACGGAGCGAGATTTGTTCTTGCAAAGCCATTGACGTTAATTATTGATGCTGCCATTTAAACATCTACATTTGCTGTAATTTAGAAGTGAGCTAAGATGAGAGATAATTTTGATTAAATAAAAATTCAGAAGTAAGTATTGATTTAATTTTTTGATTAAGGATTTTATTAGATTAGAAAACATTATTATTAATTATCTACTGTTCGCTGACTTTGATGCGTTATAAATACGCGAGTAAGAATGCAATCCACCAAGGCGTCGATGACTTATGTTTTTCTCACGAATCACACCTTTCACTGAAACATTGGCCTTGAGACCACTTTAGAATTCATATAAAGAATGTTAGCGTCGACTGGGGATAAGATCACCAAAATCATCGACAGAGCTTCATGTCTACGAATTATTCTAAATGGAAATTCTATGTAACGGATTGAGTTACATTGTATGTAGAAATACAGGAAACGAAACAGCTGATGAACTTGCTAGAGAAGGTTCAGCCTCTATATATGTTGTATCAAAATCTGTATTGGAGGGGTCTAAATTCACTATCCGGGAACGAATAGGCGGATGAACATAGAAAGTACTGAGGGGAATAGGCCCAGGTATAATCATGGTAAAGTCTTTGTTGGTAAGACAAACCGTAAAAAAGTTAGGAAACTAGTTTGGAGTAACAATAGGATACCTCACATGCACCTGTAAGATAATTGATGTAATGGTGTTCTTAATTATAGATCGATTTAATTACAAGAGATAAGTCATCTATGGGCAACCTAAAGGTGACCCGACAACATCTAGCCGACCTGCCTCAGACCTGTACATATTAGTATAGAGATGCAGTAAGTAACATTGAAGGGATACAAAATAAGCAAAATTAAACCTGAAGTACTTTGAGGAGTGTCACTGTCAAACAATCTTCAAGGACAAAAAAGGATACCTTAGAGGAGTTGGAAATTCGATCGAATAGCTTGAAATTTTTGTCAAATTTTATAATTTCGATGGCGGAAAACGGTGTAGAGAATAGATTCTTTCTGTTTGCAAAATTTATTTAACTAGTCCTATTTTACCAATCACAGTACGTTATCGCATTATGCTTTCAATGGCTTTAAATTAGACTTATCTGAAGATATGTAGTACTTGGCACATGTAAATGGAAAGTCATTGGAAGCAACTTTCTGTAGATGGTTTAGTGGAAGGCTTGATGATTCTTGCCCAAACAATCCTAACAGATGAAACAGGCGAATTTTCTAAATTTATGCAACGGTTCATTAGGAATTCTGAGATAAAAAACTACAATATGTAACTGTTTATAGCTGGTTAGTAAAAGGTTTCTTTGCAATAGTTATTCTAGAAAATGCGGTCATAGAAATGTTGTTCAGAAAAAGATAAAAGTGATTATTATTTATTTAGTTTATGGTGAAGTACATATCAGGACAATTTTTACGAAAATCACAGTTTAAAATCAAGATTTTGAATCCATCGCACGGCTTCAGGCCTAACTTTTAGAAAGTTCCCTTGTGTGCCAGGGCATGCTCAACGACCACATTCGTGCACTATATTCCTGATTGTTTGAATCTTCGCACCACAGTTGAATCCAGGACTCGACCTCATGCCCCACTTTTGTAGCATGTGGTCACATCCCTAGCTTTGTCGTGGTAGATCATATTCGTGCGGATGCTATTTGATGTGCAATAAGGGTTGCTACTCCTCCGAAGCACAGTCTCTCCATTCAGCCATCCATGAGTCTCTGGCATAAAAGCCTTCTTCTAAGAGCTGTTAGAGGTTTTTACTGGAACTCTTCTCGATTTAGGACGATCAAATGCGGTATCACCGACATCTTCATGAATTGTCGGAGTCGAGTTTTTGATGATTTTTCAATGTCGCTCAAAACGGAAAGCCAGAATTTTGGGGTAGACTCACAGTCCCGGAAACACTGCATATTCTGTCGAAAACACAATCAATTTTATTTGTATATGAGCAGTTTAGCCAGACGAACGCACAGTATTCTGCCGTCGAATATACAAGACTTAGAGCAGAGGTCCGTAAAGTAGCTGCCTGTATACTTCACGGTATTCTAGCAAATTTGTAAAGGATGATATTTCTCGTTTGTAGTTTCGCAACGAGATTGGATAAGTGCTTCTTGTACGAAAGTGTCCTATCCAGTGTTATTTCAAGATATTTGGAGTACGGGTTGTAGGACAGAATAGTGTCATCAAGGGTTACTTGTGTCTTGTGGACTAATTTGTTAATCCAAATGAAAGCAACATGTTTTATTAGTGCTTGTTATGAGAGGTCCATAAGCGCTCAGTTTTTGCAGATCCTCAGTGAGGGTGGCTTCAAAAGTAACATGTTGGTATTCCGTATTGCTATGGCAATATCATCTGCATAGGCAACATTATATATATATTAAAAAGAAATGGGGTCAATACGGAGTCCTGTGGAAGTCCATTATTCGGTAGCTTAGTAGTATTTAATGTCCCTCTCATGGATATTTGAATAGACCTATTGGACAACATATTATTGACTATCTGGCTTAGCTGTCTGCCTTCTTCAGGGATTTAGAATACAATAATATAATCAATAGCCCTGTTAGATAACATATTATTGACTAGCTGGCTCAGCATTCTACATTCTATAAGGTTCAAGAATTTATAGCCCATACTCTTTCTCCACACTGCATCATATGCAGCTGTGAGTTCTACAAATGGTACTCTCCTTTCGATGTGGTCATCAGGGCTAATACTCGGTTTTACAGCTGCGGTTGGGTCTAAAGCCGCCTTCTTCCCCCGATAAGGATATTAGAACCACGACGCTATTTCTATTGTATATGAGTCGTTCCAGTAGCTTGTGAAGGCAGCTGAGTAAAGCGGTGGGTTTCTAACTTTCAGGTATATCATCTGGTTTACCTTCATAGGGTAGAAAGAATTTTAGTGCGTTTGAACTCACGTGGTTAAAGTTTCCGTTCGGAAGATATCCGAGTAGAATGTAGTAAGCCACGTCCTCACATGTTTTCCACAATATGTTAGAAATTCGGGATGTATATTATGAAATCTAGGAGCTTTTCCGTTTCTGACATATTTGAGCCCGATCCGAATTTCATCTTCAGTAAATTCACTAATGGTATTCCCATCAGCTATGCTGTTAGATTTTAGTGTTTGTAGCTCTTGCTTGATTTTGCTTGCTTCAAGCTTACTGATTTTTGATCTCGACATTTTGACAACATAATTTGCAACTTGACTAATGGTGAAAGATATACGAGGGTGGTCCCATAAGTACCCGGCCTGACCTAGAGATGGAGGTAGTTGTTTGAAAAATATCACTGCATTAGAAAGTACACAATCTATAAACCATATCTTTCAAGTTTGAAGACGCCACGTTATTTAGTATTTGTTTGGCAGCCATCAATAGCGAACATTTTCAGTGAATTTGTAAAAATGGAGAAAATTGGTCATTGTTACGTGATACAATTCTTTTATTTGAAAGGCCTCAGCCCAACCGATATAAAAGCTGAATTGGATTCTACTCTGGGTGAGTCTGCTCCTTCGTTTATAACAGTGGGTAGCAGAGTTTAAACAATACTGTACGAGCTGCCAAGACGAGCATCGCAGTGGTCAATCAAATGAGGTGACGACTCCAGAAATGGTGAAGCATGTGGATTTGCTTCACCACTTCTGGAGTCGTGATTTTGTGTGGTATTGGATGATCGTTGACTGAAAGTGCGCGAGCTAGCAGATATAGAAGGCATTTCAAAAAGTACGGTACATTGCATATTATCTGAAAATTTGGACATGAGAAAACTATATGCAAGATGAGTGCTGCGTTTGCTCACACTCGAGCCAAAACAGTGTCGTGAAGATGTTTCAATTGAGTGTTTAGCGAAGTTTCACAGCAACAAAGCAGAATTTTTGCGCCGTTTCATAACCATGGACGAAACATGGATCCATCACTTCACACTCGAGACAAAAGAACAATCAAAACAATGGACTCAAAAGGGAGAATCACCTCCAAAGAAGGCAAAGACCGTTTCATCTGCAGGCAAGGTCATAACATCGGTTTTTTGGGATGCGCGTGGAATAACTTTCATTGACTATCTTGAAAAAGGAAAAACTATCAACGGCGAGTATTATGCGAACTTATTGCAACGTTTGAGCGAAGAAATCAAGCAGAAACGGTTGCATTTGGCTAAGAAAAAGATGTTGTTTCATCAAGACAATGCAGCAGCTCACAAATCCGTTATTACAATGGTCAAAATTAGTGACTTAAAGATTGAATTGCTATCTCATGCACCCTATTCGTCAGATTTAGCCCCCTCGGATTATTTTCTCAGTGGTTAAAGATTTTCCAACGATGAAGTGATGTCGGCAGTTAATGGCTATTTTGAGGAGCAAGACAGTTCTTATTATAAAAAGGGTATCGAACTTATTGAACATCGGTGGGAAAAGTGTATAGAGCTGAAAGGAGATTATATTGAAAAATAAATAAATTTCTTTCCAAAATTTTTGTTTTCTTTGTTGGGTCGGGTACTTCTGGGAACACCCTCGTAGAAGAAAAGCCTAATAATTCAATTTTAATTTAACTTTGTGTTATGTGGTAGAAAGCTTGGATTTAAATAGGTAAGAAGAATATTTATCCAATCTATACTGAATTTAGATGGTAAATTTATTGGCCTCTTCTGTAGATAGAAAGAGAGTGAATAAATAAAGAGGGGTAAATTCCTCTATCAGAAACGCTCACGTGTTTAACTTAACCAACCAAATGTTCTCTAAGATATAATATATGGAACAAGTGCTAGAGGTGTTCTATATCGATTCCCTATTATATGTAAATTATTGAAATCAGTGTTTAGTTTAAAAATATAATGGAAACTGGCTGCATATGAAAGCCATAATTTTTAGATTATTACTCTCCTTTTTTAATAGATGTTTGATAATGTAGAATCATAAAATTAATTTAAATCTAATTTACTGATATTTATAAATGAAGAAATATGATACTAAAACTTATCTACTCTTTTCTTATTTAAATTACGAAGTTACATAAAAATCTTACCTACAATTACAAACAGAAAAATAATTGAAGACATATTCATTTGTCTTATTTTTTATGCTCGTTTCTCTGCAATTTCTTGAATAAGATTTTTTCATTTCGTTGTGCTATGCTTAATTTACTGTCCAATTTGAAGTAATTTGATAAGTGATATGATAAGAAATTGGGCACTAACACCGTAATGAACTGTAAAATAATCCGAGTCATTTTCGATAATTGTTAATGCTTGCGGTCAGAACGCCAGGCTACAATAATTTCAGTAATATTTACGTGGCCGAATGTGTTAACCGTGATGTATAGTTACAGAAAATTAGTGATGATTTGTTTTATGTACAATGCGGTCGACTTGAACCGGTCATTACGATCACTTAGCCAATCGTATTCCTATTCGAACTCGCTCACGTATACTCATTATATTTCTTACGCTATTGGAAGAAATCTTTCTTTATTCGTTTCAGAATGTTTGTGTATTTCGAAATCAGATTCGTATCCCTTTGTATCTAATCATATCTTGTCGATCATTAATCGCAGTAAAGTGCGCATAAAGCAAGAGATTGACGATATTAGATCATATTATTAATGAATTTAATTGTTACTTCAATTATTTCCTGTAAGGAGTTAATCATTACAAATGGCCTATTTTGATAATTAAAAAATATGTATCAAGTCCTACCTTAGTGAAAACATGAATTACAATAAGAAATAAAGTAGATATAAAATTATTTCCTTTATTGTAATGTCTAATATATCGAAATACAATATTATCGAAACATAACCTACAACGAACACAACCTACACATATTGAACAAATGAGGGAGGTGGTAAAAAATATAATCTTATGTTGCCATTTCTGAATTTTTTAATGTAAAATAAAGTTTCAACGAGTACGTACGAGCGGATAAATAATGATAAATAGTTTTATACTTTAGTCACCATATAAAACGCTACGATGTTTAAAAACAAAATTTTATTTATTCAACATAATCTCCTATTAGGCTTATATTGGGTCTGGGAAAAAGTTCGTGGCGTTTTTTCAGTAAAATTCAACTGGTCCCCGCATGGCGCGTGGACGAATTCATTTAAACCGAATATGCTCCGTTATTATCGACAATGTTTCGCCATTTTTTTGGTAGATCCATGATCCCATCGGTGAAAAACTTCTGTGGTTTCTGGTCGAAAAACTGAATCAAGTAGTTTTCACAGGCTTCTTTTGAAACCAACTTAATTCCATTGAGAGAGTTCTGCAGAGATCGAAACAGATGATAGTCAGAGGGTGCTATATCCGGACTGTAAGGTGGGTGCATCAAAACTTCCCAACCAAACTCTCTCAATTTTTGACGGGTCATCAAAGAAGTGTGTGGTCGGGCGTTGTCATGATGGAAGACAACACCTTTCCTATTAATCAATTCGGGCCGTTTTCTTTCAATCGCCTGGCGTAATCTCTCTAGTTGTGCACAGTAGAGTTGAGAATCAATCGTCTGACCAGTTGGAAGTAGCTCGTAGTGGACGATTCCCCTCCAGTCCCACCATACACACAGCATCACTTTTTTTGGCGTCAATGTTGGCTTAGCGAACGCTTGTGACGGCTCACCATCCTCCAATCAATCGTCTGACCAGTTGGAAGTAGCTCGTAGTGGACGATTCCCCTCCAGTCCCACCATACACACAGCATCACTTTTTTTGGCGTCAATGTTGGCTTAGCGAACGCTTGTGACGGCTCACCATCCTTTATCCACGATCTTTTACGCTTCCGATTATCGTACGTAATCCATTTTTCATCTCCGGTTATTAAACGTTTCAGAAACGGCTCGATTTCATTCCGTTTCAGCCGCGCATCGCAGATGTTAATTCGGTCAATCATGTTTTTCATGCTCAACTCATGAGGAACCCATACGTCAAGCTTTTTTTTGTAACCAGCTTTGTGTAAATGGTTCAAAACAGTTTTGTGGTCAATGCCTAGCTCCATGCCAATATCGACACTGCTGATATGCTTATCTTGTTGGACTTTTTCAAGAATTTCATCTGATTTTTCAGTGATTGGACGACCGCAGCGTGACTCATCTTTCACATTGAAATTTCCAGAACGAAAGCGAGCGAACCATTTCCGCGCAACAGATTTCGATAAAGTACCTTCACCGTACACAGCACAAATTTTATCACAAGCCTGCGCAGCGTTCTTCCCCTTATCATAATAATATTGCAGAATATAGCGAAATTTCTCATTATTCTTATCCATTTTCAAGTGCGAATAACTTTCCAACCACTGCACCGATTACAATGTTTCTACGCTCAAACTAACGTTCGGAAGGTCATCTAAAAAACGAGCCCTCGGTGGTGTCGCTGTGACTTGTTGTTCTTTAGTTATTGGCAACCAATGCCATCTATCGGGAAAAACGCCACGAACTTTTTCCCAGACCCAATATATTTAACAGAATATTTACGAAGTAGTTCTAAACTCTAAAACAGAAACTGTTTGCTTTGGTTTGCAAATCATATGCAAACCACACATATGACTTTACCATTTGTCGAAAATCCTTTACCTTTCAAATGTTTTAGGAACAAATAATAGTCTGATGGTGCATATCAGAATAATAGAGTGAGTGATTATCCAAATCAAAATAAATTTAATTCATTTTCTACAGTGCAATTAATGACTTGTGAACAGAAACGTTGACTTACAAAAGAAATACCTGCGGCAAGCTGTCTGTGGCGTTTTTCCTATGAAATACACGTTATTAAAATAATATCATTAAGAGAATCAATGTTTTCCGAAGTGGTCACAGAAATTGGTGTCATCCTTTATATCCAATTTACCTCCCTTAAATTCCTAAAACTAGATTTTAATTGCAGTGTAGGAAACACACTGATCACCTAAGGCTTCTACCATACTAGCACCCCATAATCCTTTACAAAATAACTGACCGAAATTCATGATATTTTAAAAAATTAGTTTCTCATCGTTCAACTTATGGATGACGAACTTTCACAATTTATTTATAAAACATAGTTGTAATCATAACAATTATATTCAACTTTGTCTACTAGAAACTTTTCAAACTAATTAGAGATCAATATTCTTTCGTATATCTTGTTTCAATTAACAGTCATGTTTTCTTTAAACATAATTTACCCTGCAATAATATAATAGTGGTGTATAAGTTTCTTCGCAGTTTTTATTGCGAAAATTTAATCTTAGAAAGCAATAAATGTTCAACAATTAGAAAAAGTACATATTAATGGTTTAGTTTTTCATTTTTCAGTGGTTTTCACTTGTTGATATCGTAAAAAACTATTACAAACTGCTTTCTAGAATAATTCCAACTGGTAAAGATATGTCCAGATGGGCAGGGCACCTTGATTTACATTAGTAGGGAAAAGTCGTGTAATTTGGGCCTTTGTGTATATTGGACCAAGTATAGACTAAGTGAGATGGAGCATTTGCAAGTTCGATAAAGCAGAAAACTTTTAGTTCACTTGTGGGTTTCGCTATTTTAACAAGCAGCATTTCATTTGTTTATTACTATAGTTTATAATATTTTTGCTGTATTTTAGAGTACGAGAAACGTATAAGTATGAACTATTTCTGACAATCGCAATTGTAGTCTTTATTACATATTTAACTACTTCAAATTATTTTTTAATTTGTAAAATTATTCGTTTGAATTGTTTTATATAAATTAGAAAAGATAAATAAGCCCACATCAATGTTCATATTCTGTACAGGTATTTCGACAACTAAGTTATTATCATCATCAGCTGATAATTAATCAATATCGTACCTGGATCCACTGTAAAACTCTCACAGTTTCACACCGCACAAACACCAAATACAAACTGATATATAATTCCATTTAGTATAAATTGACTACATACTATATGTATAATTTAGTATCTGATCCACATTATACAAGCGATATTGTTAATTGTACTATTTGCAAAGTTATAAATTTCGTCCTATTTGATTTATAAAGCGTTTTCCAATAGGGACATAACGGTTTTGTCTTTTAATACGAACGCACCCTTGATCATTTTTCATGATCTGCGAATGTCAAAACGTCAATCAAAGTATACATTTTTATCAAGGTGAAATTCACAAATGAGCAACGCTTGGAAATTATTAAAAGTTACTACTGCAATTCTGAATCGAAGTTTACAAGTTTATGAGCGGTTACTCCAATTTTCAGTCGTAATAATCGTCCCACCAGACAGACTGTGTCTGTAATACTGGATAAATTTGAGACAAAATACTCACGGTTGGATGTTTTTGTCAGGGAGATAACCTACCAGTTGAAGTACCGATAATATCGTATCCGTAAGTGTTTCCGGTCAAAATGAGCAAAATCAGTCGATTCTATGCCGCTCACAGAAATTGGGAATCTCTCAAACCACATTCTAGGGCATTTTGCGTAAAGATCTTGGCTTACACCCTTACATGATCAAATTAATTCAATAACTGAAGCCTCTTGATCATTTGAAGCGGCAAAACTTCTCCGATTGGGCTCTGCTAAAGTTTGAAGAAAATCCTGAATTTTACCGAAAAATTATCTTCAGCGATGATGCTCATTTTCGACTTAGTGATTTTGTCAATAAGCAAAATATGCGTTATTGGACAGCAAGAAACCCACTTGTGCTTCAAGAGACTATTACAACAAGTGGCCGTGTGGCGTGGATTTCATGCCGGAGTTGTAATTGGACCATATTTTTTCGTTGATGAAAATGATATGTTACATTGGATGGACCTGACATCAGTGATAGGTAGTTTCATCAAGATGGTGCCACATACCATACAGCTGATCAATCAATTGATCTATTGAAGGGGAAGTTCGCTAACTGTGTAATTTCGAAAAATTATCTGGTCGAATGGCCACCGTCGAATTTCTTTTTATGTGGTTATGTTAAGTCGTTGGTTTATGCTAAATAGCCAACAACGTTAGAGGAACTCAAGGACAATATCGAACGCGAAATTGCCAACGATGCGGCCGTATGTGTGAAAGAGTGGTGGAAAATTGGCTCTAAAGAATCGATCGTTGCAAACGCGCTCACGGTGATCATATGATCATATGAAGACATCACACAATGCTGAAATGGCTCCCCATTCGTAATTTTGCACATATGTGTTAAAATAAAAGAATTTTATATAAAACTTTTGTTCTAACTTTTGCACCCAAGAATTTTAATAATTTGATTTGAACCTTGTGGAACACAGAAGTTGACCTGCGACAAACATGTGGGAGAATCAATTACATAATTTAGTAGTTTAATTAAAAATTTTACTAAATTACTCGCCTATATAAAAGTGATAAAATCATATGCTTGAAGTCAATTTAATATACGTAAGATGCTTTAAAAATTTTATGGATGATATTGAAGAAATCAATTATTTTAACCAACCTTTTATTGTTTTTCAAAATATTGTTTTTTATGATCTATACACTTCTGTATTCGATGGAACCAGTTTTCAAAACATTGGGCCCATTGTTCTTCGGTCACCTCAGATACGAAGTATTCGTAGGCTTCTACAGTTGCTTCCGGGATATTAAATTTCAATCAACGCGCTTTCTCTTTCATGTATGGGAATAAAAAAAGTCACAAGGTGCCAAGCTGGAACTATAGGGCGGATGAGTCATTAGTTCCCTTCGTCAAGCGGCTAAAAACTCTGATGTTTGAAATGCAGAATAATTCGTCCTCTAATTCGTTTCTCACGCACTTTTTGAACACAGCTCGCAAACAAATTGTTGTATATCATTCAGTATTGACCGTGCGACGATTTTCTAACAGAATAGTACCAAGATGAGTCTGAAAAAGAAGCCGCCATTTTCTTTTCAGAGCTTCCTCTGCATCTCGCTTTCGTGAGTTTCTCCTTGCTTTTGAAGATTCATTGAGCCGATTGTCGCTTGCTTTCTGGTTCGTAATAATAAATCCAACTTTCGTTACCTGTAATGATGTTTTACACTGATTTTGATTGACCTCGGTTGAATTTTTTAAGCATTTTTTTGCACTAATCCACACACGCTTTTTTTGATCTTCAATTAAATTGTGTGATAAACTTTCTGACGGTAATATGATCATACGGAATAGTTCTGATTTGGGTCATATCTATGCCCGATGATGCCCAAATATCTCTGTATGTGCAGTGGTTGTCTTTATCATGTTGTACACAACGTCGATATTTTCTGGAGTAACTGCAGTGGCAGGTTGTCCCTTACGATGCTCGTCTTTGAGCTAGGGATGGTGCTTCATCGCAAAAAAATCGCTTGATTTTTGTGAACACTCTTGTCGAGTGAGACCGTCTTTAAAATCGTAAAAAATCATGAAAACTTTCGCGCGTTACTATAATTTTTCAAAATACTCACTTTATTTAAAAAATTACTAAAAGGACACAACAGTATATGCTAGAGATCTGTAAATGCTATTCGGACTAAAAAATCTTAGAGAATACGACCAAAAATTTCCGACAGCGCCATATTATGGGAAGTAGCTACGTATATCACAAGGAGGATATTCTCAATTGGAATTAAACGAAACATATTTTAAAAATCTCTTGTGCACTCTTTCAAGCTCCAGATGATGAAAATATACAAATATGAAAGGATATTACACAATGTCAGTGCATTTAGTATTGAACGTGCGAAGATCTATTTTAGTATCCTGAGCACAAGAATTCTAGAAACATCAGTAGAAACGGTTGATAAAGCTAAGACCATGCGAAATCAGATTGCATATGTACTAAATATATATTGAAAAAGAAAAGAACCCCCAAATCTCGGAGTTCTTTTGTCTAATTAAGTGGATTTGATCCACTGAATAATTATACACAATTAGATCATGAAGATAGATGCGAAGATCTATTTTAGTATCCTGAGCACAAGAATTCTAGAAACATCAGTAGAAACGGTTGATAAAGCTAAGACCATGCGAAATCAGATTGCATATGTACTAAATATATATTGAAAAAGAAAAGAACCCCCAAATCTCGGAGTTCTTTTGTGAAGATCTATTTTAGTATCCTGAGCACAAGAATTCTAGAAACATCAGTAGAAACGGTTGATAAAGCTAAGACCATGCGAAATCAGATTGCATATGTACTAAATATATATTGAAAAAGAAAAGAACCCCCAAATCTCGGAGTTCTTTTGTCTAATTAAGTGGATTTGATCCACTGAATAATTATACACAATTAGATCATTGCTTTTAGTACACGTAACTATTCGGCACTCGTGGACCTTGAGCTTTATTTTATTTGAATCGCACCACTTGCATATAATTTCAGGATTATGTTGCAAATTTAACTATTCAGAAGTAGTAGTAATTGAAGAAAATATTTTTAAGTCATCAGTATAAGATAGAACTTCACAGTCGATGGTAGACAAAAGACATTAATATAAGTACAGAAAAGCAATGGTGAAAGATTCGATCCTTGTGGAACACCTCATAAAGTAACAGCTCGAATCAACACAATTATAGTAAACATAGCTAGAATTGTATTAATTTAATTATGGAAATAGAAAATCCAAGACACTTTATATTTGAAAACAAACGCAAAATTATCTAGGGCATTGAAGTCAGTGTATACATATTACATTTATTTGCTGTTGGTTATTCATCGATTTACTTATAAATTTCTACTAAGTTGGTGGAACTCGATCGACCTATCATACCTAAATTCACGTTAGGTATAGGACTCATATACATATATATATATATATATATATATATATATATATATATGAATACAAGCAAAAATTTCAAAATATTGTAATTGATTAAATACCTATATTTCTATTAGTTATTATTAGTACGAGTACTAGTTTTTTCAGCTTTTATTACTTTTAATTTGCAAAGGAGCTTGCGTTTAGTCAAGAAACGGTTAAAATTCAAATGAAAGCCATTATAAAGTAAAATATGTAGCAGAAATGTGGATTTTGAGTAGTTAGTATTAAAAAAATCACAATGGAAATTTCTATTTTAAATTAGGTCTTAAAATCTCTACGTTCATTTGGTGCCTAAAATGTTAAAGGCAATAAACGAAGTCAGCGGCAATTAATGCAAATTCGATGGAGCTCTTGGATAGATTTGTGACGATATATAAAACATTTCAATTTAAGAAATAGAGAATATAATAATAGGTGAGCGTTTACTATTTTTATGAAAATATAAGCCAATATTATATTAATCATATATCGAAAGTTCCTGAAATAATGAAGGAAAAAAGGAAAATTTAGTTGTGGCGCATTTAAAAAGTTATTTTTTGTTACTTAGGTCGCAAGAACATTCACGGACAAATTTTTCAGATGTCAAAAATGTAATATTTGCTATAAATGAATGGCAGGTAGGACAAGAAAAGTATTTTTTTTAATCCACCAAAGTTTTTACTATTATTATACCGAATACATTACCTTTTAGGAAATTTTGAGGAATAATATAACGTTGTTTCCTTTTGTTTAAGAATAGTAATTCGTGGACGCTTTGTGAGTGAACGAGGAAATTCATTGGATTTTAAACAGCATTAAAACCATTTAAAGACTCTGTTGATGGTTTTATAGAAAAATTAAGCTGCAAATAGTAATCTGTTATAAATATAAAATCCTAGTAGCGTACATCAGAAAATCATCGCGATTTATTAATGATGATAAACGAAAAAAGTATTTTATTATTTAGGATAGACCGCAGTTTCTGCATTTGATACAGCCTGGCGTATCAAATGAAAACCTTAAAATTGTTATAAATATTTTATTTTAACAAATAAGAAAATAATACATCTCATGCCAATAATTACATATAAAAAATTAATATTTTCTGCTATGGCATCGTTGATTACATCCACAGAAATTAAATAAAAATTTCCGCAAGACACGAACTTGTATTTGCCGTTTGCTAGACGGCTGCCTTACGTATAAAGCTACCAGGTAGTACAGTTTCGAGTCTCTTAATATGCCATAAATCTCATTATGGTAGCAGATCTAATAGTTATAACCCGTAATCAGATGTTGATGCTAGTAATGCTATATAAATATAAAATTAAGCGCTTTACGAAGGGAAATTAATGAAAATTAGTATTTGCTGCACAGAAATTTTTAATTAATTTTTCAGGAAAGGATGGGCTGTTTGCCGTCAAGTGTTGTCATGCTGTAACAATAGAGTTATACGTTTGATTTCTTGTATAAGATTTTCCAATAATGCATTGTTTTCGTCCGTCACTATGCCGTAAGCCTGTCCCGGTCTTAGGACATCGTTCGCAGAACTTCGCAGTTTCTGAACTTTCTACACCACTCGTATATTTACTGCAGAGTCAAACATGAATCATCGTACTGTGCTGGCATTTCACGATAAATTTTGATTAGTTTGGCACCTTCACTACCCAAAAAATGTATAACAGATCTGCTATAACGTGGGGTATGTTGGTAATGCTGCAGCCATATTTTTATTGACGCTGTTACCTTTTTCTGCGCTTTGGCATCATTCTGTTACCTGTCAGTCACTTTGTGAAACTTAAGGAACACTACTGCAACATATCGAGTTAATCATACAACTTTCGGGAATTTTGTTGCACTTCTAAGGTTTTCATTTGATACAGCCTCGTATATAGAAGTAAATTTTATATTTGTTATGTTGACTCTAAAATGTCAGCTGCTAGAGAAAACACCTGAAAAAGTTCTACGTTGTTGTATCACAATTTATATAACACATTTTTGAAACATCGTCAGTTAAAACTAGGAAAATAGAGAACTGATTTGAAAATAAAATTCTGTATGGAAGATAGATTTTAATTTCATTTACTTGTGTTTAGGTTTGTGTTCCAAATTTATGGATCATTGTAATTATGCATGAACTAATTATCAGTTTGTTTGGTTCTAGATTCCAAGTGTTTAAAAGATAAAAAAGTTAGTACAGTTTTCCCCTGCGTAATTAATTAAAAAAATTATAAACTGTGCACTTGAGTGCACAGCTGTACTCTGCAATTTTGATAAAGTAATATACAAAATTGCAAGTTCGATAAAACATTAAGCACACTAAATTAAGTAAGTAGCAAGTCTCGTATATTAATCAAATATTAAGTAATTATAAAATGCAAATTAGCTTATTATGGCTTTTGTAATAAAAAATAAGAAAAATACTTGCAATAATTATATATGCTTGCATTAACTGTAATTTGCCTACACAACTTTTATATACATTTAGTTTCCTGCTTTTAATAGGTTTTCTATTTATCCTTCCCTCTGTAAAACTGTCAGGAAAATGCTTTTTGCAACTATTTAAGAATATGTGATAATTAGTACAATTTATTTTAACCTATTCCATTTGAAAAATAGTGAATTTAAACAAGGCCTCCTGTATTGACTTCACATTAATATAAATTATACAAAAGACTGACGGAGTATTTCACCTTTGTGCATTTTGATTGATGTAGTATCCATAATTAAGAAATTATATAAGAATATATAAAGACTTATCTCTAGAATTAAAAAAACTGAAAGAAAACAAGTAGCCGATAATGACATTTGTATAATTGATATCTCTAAACTGTTGAGAGTTTTATTTTTTTTTCATCATTAATGCTCCCTATATTTGTAGATTGTCGTCATAGTTAACTGTAGACATATCCAGTAACAATAATATGTATTACATATTCAAATATTGTGGGTATAGAAAAAATATATGATAGCACTTTTTAATAAAATACTACTGTTGGCAAAAAATAGTAAGACTTTTTAATTTAAATTTCGTGCGAAAACCCATTCGTCGAAATATGTTTTTTCTAGGTTGGTATGACTGTCAGTGACATCTGTGCTAATTGTCACATCAAAATAATCATTAGTGTTTCGTATACGCTTGTCTTTCTGAAGTACAAAAAGTGCATTCGGCGATTTTTACAATGAGTGAAATTATTCATCAAAGAATTTCCATTAAATTTTGTGTACGGAATCAAATTTCTGGTGCCGAAACGTTCAGAATGTTGCAAAAGGCCTTCGGTGATAATTGTTTGTCGCGAGCAAGTGTTTTTGATTGGTACAAATTATTCAAAGAGAGTCGAGAACGCGTTGATGACGAACCACGTCCAGGACGGCCATCAACATCAACTGATGATCAACACGGCAATAGAATCAAGGAATTGGTGCTTGAAAATCGACGATTAACAGTCAGAGATCTTACTGGCATCGTTGAAATATCGGAAGGATCAGTGAAAACCATTTTGAATGATCATTTGGGCGTAAGAAAAGTGAAAGCACTATTTGTTCCGAAATCAGTCAATTTTTTTCGAAAAACAGCGTCGCGTCGACGTCTGTGAAACAAAGCTTTCCGACTATTAAGACAAAATGAAAGGCATCATAACTGGAGATGAGACTTGGATCTACGCTACAGACGATCAATCGGCCGAATATCGTATCAAAGCCCAAAAAACCACGTCAAAGCAAGTCAAAAATTCAACGTTATGTTAACAGTTTTCTTCGATTATCGAGGTGTGGTGCAGTCCGAATTCCTTCCGACCGGACAAACTGTCAACAAAGAATACTATTTGAGTGCTATGCGTCGTTTGCGCAATGCTATTCGTAAAAAGAGGCCAGAAATATGGGCCGACAACTCTTGGTTTTTGCACCACGATAATGCACCGTCGAAGACTGCATTAATTCTTCGTGAGTTTTTCGCCAAATTTTCAACCAATATCGCGCCGCGACCACCGTATTCGCTTGATTTAGCTCCGTGTGACTTCTGGCTATTCAGCAAACTCAAACGACCGCTCCGGGGAAACCGTTTTGAGTTAATTGAAGACATTAAACGTGAATCGCCACGCGCATTGAAGGCTATTCCTGAAATTGACTTTAACAACTGTTTCGAGAATTGGAAGAAACGTTGGCACAAGTGTATTGGGGCCAGAGGGGGATTACTTTGAGGGGGACGAAATAGATTTGGAAGAATAAATTAAGAATTTAAAAATTACGAACAAAGTCTTACTATTTTTTGCCCACAGTAGTATGATATAAGTAGAGATAGCAAAATAAAATATGATATAAGTAGAGATAGCAACAAGAACTGTAATAATTTCCCAGAGTTGTTTTCCTTTAATATCGTTTTAAAAACAATTGGCTTTTGTAATTATTTTACATCTTTCAAGATAGTCAATGAGAATTAATTAGCCCAGTATATCTCAGAAGAGTGTACATTCATATTCTCTGAATTACCCTTCTCAACATATAAATTTTTCTATCACTCATGTTATGATCTTTGCTACCTCTGCAAACAATTTTTAGACATTCACTGGAGGAAACAGTAGCACGTTGTTTTTTAGGAACAAAACAGTACGATTTGCATTCATCAATTTTTATTCTTAATGTAGTCTAGCTCAGAGCTTCTCAGCTTTCCTACACAGTAATAATTTATTCATACTGGTCCTGTCATCCAAATATATATTTCGCGATCTAATAAAATGCACCTCTCCTTTTTAAATATTTCACTCGTTGAACTGGTAATGTTTATAGAGTTTCTCTATTATTTCGCGACTCGAAGAATTCGGCATAATCCAATATTGTATCGCGATACAAAGTTTGATAAACGTCGGTCTAGTTTATATAATAAATTCTTACAAAATACAATGCCACTTCTGGCGGTGTATGTAGTCTGTTCAATAAATATGCAAACTAAGATACTGGGATGACCTCTACGTGATGTTTGCCCATGTGCATTGTCTGTTCTCTTGATGAAGAATCTACTGGAGTGCCAATAATCGATGATGGGTGAGGCAAGCGTGGTGTAATTTTTTGGGAACGTTTTTTTTGCTCTTGTCAATGATGGAGATTGATAAAAAATACAGCAATTACTCATCATCAAATTTTTGGTGAAACTTGGGGAACACTACCAGGAAATTCATGAAAGACTGTTTATAATTACATAATACATTGAAGAAAACAGTTCTTTTCAAATGCATGCGTTTTGGTTAGGGGCGTAAAGACTGTAAGAGTGATGCAAAATTTGGACGACCGTAGATCAGTTGCGTTGATTAAAACATCAAACATGAGCGATCTTTTGTGCTTCTCGATTGCCGAATCATTGCCTAGATGATCGCTGATGATATGAAATTGGGAAATCATCTGTGCACACAACACTTGAGATTGAGAAAATTATATGCAAAAATTACCCCAAAATTAATGATATGATATGATTGACCAAAAGCTTAGAAAAATTATATTGCATCAATTGGAAAAACTCTACTCAAACTTCGGTTTTGTTTGAAAGAGTTGTTACAGGTGGCAAATCATGGTTCTACGAATGCAATATCGAGTTGAAATCGCAGAGAAGCGAATGGAAAATGAAAGAAGAATTACAAACGAAAAAAAAATGTCTAAAAAGCCTATCCAAAATCAAGGTCGTACTGCTAGTTTTTTTTTTTGTATTCATGGTGTTGTCCATTGCGAATTTCTTCCTGAAGACCAAACAGAGGATGCTGCTTTCAACGTGGAAGCTTTAAAGCACTAGAAGGATGGTATGCGTGGTGTGCGACTATATATATGTGCCAATAATGGAAGGCCACTGTATCAGGAATATGCACCTGCACATTTAATAGTGATTTTCCGCGAGTTTCTGGCCCGTAATTTACCACGCTGGGTTGCCCTCTTTACCCAACAAACTTAACCCTCTACGATTTCTTTCTGTTAGTGAAATGGAAAATGCGCATGCGGAGGGAGCATGAAGGGTGATTGTGTTGTGTTAAAGCAACGAGCCAGCTGAAAGGCCTGTTTTCTGAGGTCTTCCCAGGATGTTTTAAATAATTGAAACGCAGATGGGACGAGTGTAATTCTACATATAGGAAGTATTTTGAAAGGGATAGGATTGGTGTATTCTAAATTTTGAAAAATAAAGTTTTTATGTGTATATGTTCCTTTGATTTATAACAGTACCATTACTCCTAACAATTTAAACATTTTTGATTAGTATCCGGAATAGTTATTTCCAAACTAAATGCCGGATAAGAGACAACTTTCAAACATGAGCGCAGGTTTAAACATCAGGGAGCGAATGTTAAAAAATGTCTTCGCACACGTAGTTTGTACAATATTTTTTGTAATGTGCAGAGTAGAGTTTTATTAATAAATAGTACATTTATATAAGTTCTACTTTTTGGCGGAGTAATATTACAAGTTAATGGTAACACATTCGAAATTCAAACATCAAATGGTAACTATTTGTTATGTTTAAAAAAAAGTGAAACTATTCAATTATATAATAACATAATATGTATCAATTTTAATTTATAGTTTACAATATCTTGACATTGAAAGTATTAGAGTATACAAATCATCGTTTTTCAAGAAGTTCAGATACGTTATTGGTAAATTACATTGGAGATTTGTTATCAATTAAGTAGCGGTCTTCGTCTGTGGCAGAGGAGCATCTAGGAGATTCTGTTCAATAAAACAAATATGGCAAATATTATATCATCAACATCAACAAACATTCTCAAGAAGTTTT
This sequence comes from Dermolepida albohirtum, assembly GCA_031893035.1. NCBI lineage: Eukaryota > Metazoa > Arthropoda > Insecta > Coleoptera > Scarabaeidae > Dermolepida > Dermolepida albohirtum. Next base: position 167,280 of record JAVIWB010002168.1, read on the forward strand.
TACTTCTGTTCATTCTGTTGTAGAAGGAAATGAAAATTCCTAGTATATCATGATCAATAAGGTTGATATATAACCCCTTTCCACATTAACTTTGTAAATTCTGTATACGCATTTCGACAACCAAGTTGTCATCATCAGCAGATAATTTCAAAGTGTCGCACCTGGCAAAACACGGCGAAAAACAACCGCACCAAAATCAAACTCCGTACGCGATTCACACCGTTCAAAATCGCGTACGGAGTTTGATTTTCGTGCGGTTGATTTTCGCCGTGTTTTGCCAGGTGCAACACTTTGAAATTATCTGCTGATGATGACAACTTGGTTGTCGAAATGCGTATATAGAATTTACAAAGTTAATGTGGAAAGGGGTTATATATCAACCTTATTGATCAAGTCAATCAACCACAGGCTCCATCAAATTCAACCCTAGTATATCAGTTACACAGTGCAACCAATGTACAATCAATATTAATATATATATATATATATATATATATATATATATATATATATATATATATATATATACAATTCTAGAGCTAAAATTAAGTAGAAATATATATAAATTAACAGATTTGTTGTTAACATTTATCTGATTTGCCAGTTCTTAATAAATTTAGATTTATTGCGTCCCGAGTTTCCAAATATTTTTCATATTTGTATGCATCGCGACGGTACAAATACTAGAACTTGCACAGCAGATACATATATTAAATATAATGTATTGTGACCATAATATCTAGACATAATTATATACAATTCATTTATTTTTAGATATATTTTCATCTTTAGTTATCTTACAATATCGTTATCTATATTTGCATTGAACTAATAGTTATTTATATAGATAATAGATGGAGCTAGTATTTTTTAAAATAATTTTTAATAAATATTGGAAAATTTAGGTTTTCATTAATCAAATTGACGTTTTAGTAATTATACTTTAGTATTATAATAATGATTTACTAATTTTATGTATTTTTTACTTCTTACATTAGTGCGGAAAGTTTAAGTTCGCGCACACTAATAGCAATTGGGAAATGACATTTTGTGATTAGCGAGTACAAATGGATGGCAAATATTTACGAGAGGCATTGTATATTGAATAATATAATAATTAATTAAAATATTCTCTAGTAACGAAGCAGCCGTTAACGTTCGCTTTTGTAATCAACAATTAATTGCTACAACCGTAATATAAATCAAAATAGTAATGATATAGTGTGCCTATGTAATACTGCGGGTTATAATTACATTGCAATTTTATCATGATACAAAAATAAAATAAAATATTTGCTGCAAACGTTGTTTACTCTGTATGAATACATCAGCCCCCATCTTCTTTTTTCTAGCATATTTGTCTATAAATTAATTTCTAATTAATACTTTTAATGACGACTTCTGTATTCCATGTCTGGATAATGAGATTAAAAACGGACAAGATATATTATGCGAATAACGATCAACATGATAATCAATATAATGTACACACATGTTGTTACATTTCTGTTAAATAATCCATATTAATTCCTGCTTGCCACTATTATAATGTAACTGAGTAGCAAATATTAATTTTTTTAGACCGTTTGCTTCTATTTCTATTTCTATGTCTGCTTCTGAATGAATAAATACTTCCTGAACATAGAGGTTATATATACTTATATATTAAGTATTTTTAGAGCAATTTAGTAGTAATAGTAATAAGAATTATTATTTATTATCTAGCGGCAATGCAAAATTATTTTTTAATTTTTGTGAATCTGATGTAGTACACCGTACTGGCGAATAGAAAGTATAGAAATTTATGTAATATATTGGGGCGGGAAAGATAAATTTGTTGTGTAAAGTTTTAGACGAAACAAAAGGTGAAATAGTTTCGGAATGTCCTTGTTCATACATACAGTGTGAGTACTTTCCTGCGTTTATATGTAAGTGAATGCGGGAAGTCCCTATCGTGATATATTTTTTAAATGTATCTGTATATTGCAAAACAATTTTATCTACCTTGCTCTGATATATTCTACAAATTTCTGCAGTTACTACACTTCGTTAGTGCGATATAATGTATTATTGATTTTGCTGCAATGTTTCAGAAATTGTACGTTTTGAATACCTTTTCTCATGAAGTGTGATCGTGGTTAATCGTTTTGGGTACTTATTTGTTTACTTTTTATTAAGATACTATTATATTAGCAAATCTGTTGACTTGGAAAAATACAATTGATTTGACAAAAGTACATTACTATACTACAACAATAGTGAACAAGGATAAAATTATTGTTAAAGCTTATATTAGCAATATTTCGCAAACTCGTATTGTTACTCCTTTCACTGTAAATAACTCCAGGTAATTAGGTATTTATGTGCTAAATATCAATTACAAGAAAGCAAATAATGTTATTATTTCCAGGACATACATTTATTTAAAATATTTGGTTTACTCTTCTCATTTACTGAATATATTGTATATTAAAATATTTATTACTCATAGAGGCAATATCTTCTTGCTCGTACTGTTTTTCTGACACTATGAGATTCGAAGGTAGGCATTGTAATTGTAATGCGGTATTTACGAGGGTGGTCCCAGAAGTACCCGACCCAGCAAAGGAAACTCAAAAATTTTGGAAGGAAATGTATTTATTTTTCAACATAATCTCCTTTCAGCTCTATACACTTTTCTTAGTGATGTTCAATACATCGATACCCTTTTTATAATAACAACTGTCTTGCTCCTCAAAATAGTCATTAGCTGCCGACATTACTTCTTCATTGTTGGAAAATCTTTGACCACTGAACCATTTTTTCAAGTTTGGGAACAGAAAATAATCCGAGAGGGCTAAATCTGGCGAATAGGGTGCATGAGATAACAATTCAAACTTTAATTCATTAATTTTGGCCATTGTAATAACGGATTTGTGAGCTGGTGCATTGTCTTGATGAAACAACACTTTTTTCTTAGCCAAATGCGGCCGTTTTTACTTGATTTCTTCGCTCAAACGTTGCAATAAGGTCACAGAGCCGGTTCTCCCTTTTGATCCCATTGTTTTGATTGTTCTTTTATCTCGGGTGTGAAGTGATGGAGCCATGTTTCATCCATGGTTATGAAACGGCGCAAAAATTCTGCTTTGTTGCTGTGAAACTTCGCTAAACACTCAATTGAAACATCTTCACAACACCGTTTTTGCTCGAGTGTGAGCAAATGCGGCATCTTGCATACAGCATTCTCATGTGCAAATTTTCAGATAATATGCGATGTACCACACTTTTTAAAATGCCTACTATGTCTGCTAGCTCACGCACTTTAAGTCGACGATCATCCAGTATCGCTTTATGGATTTTCTCACCATTTCTGGAGTCGTCACCTCATTTGGTCGACCACTGCAATGCTCGTCTTGGCAGCTCGTACGGCTTCGTTTAAACTCTGCTACCCACTGTTATAAACGAAGTCAGTTCAGCTTTTATATCGGTTTGGCCGAGGCCTTCCAAGTAAAAGTATTGTATTACGTAACGATGACCAATTTTCAACATTTTTACAAATTCACTGAAAACGTTCACTATTGATGGCTGCCAAACAAATACTAAACAACGTGGCGTCTTCAAACTTGAAACATATACTTTATAGATTGTGTACTTTCTAATATAATGATATCGCCATCTCTAGGTCAGGCCGGGTGCTTATGGGACCAGCCTCGTACCTCGGTTCCAGAAATATATATACATATATATATTATTATTATTAAAGATAAACAAATATTTTTATAATACCTCACGTTAGCTTGCTAAAAATATTATAATTAAATATTGCCTGATTGATCAAATATATAAATTGTCTTTAAAATAAATTATTTTACTTACTTATCTTTATATATAGTACTTTCTATTATAATTTTTCTATCTCAGGGTATCACGGATTCTTTTTAAAAAATGTTAGAGTTGCTTTGAAACAATAATCTCTTTATATTATATTTAAAGAAAGTCAAATAATAAAAAAATATTTCCTGAATTTATTTAATTATATTATTGATATACGTTCGTTATTCAAATATATGCTTCTATTACTTTCAATTAAATATATCTATGCTATTTATGGTATTATTTACTCAAGTTAATTATTAAAATTAATAATATTTCTATTATAAACATTAAGAGGATAGTTTGACAAGTAGTGAGAATGACACATAGGTGGCGCTCTAATTGGTAAAACAAATCACTGTAATTTAGGTTGTCTATTTATATGTTTACATTCCGATATTTAGATAAACCGGTTGATTAGTTTATTTTTGACAGCTGATTGAAAAAGAAGCAACACGTCGTTTTTTTAAAATGGAAAAAGCAGAGTATCGTGCGGTGATTAAATACTTCGTAATTAAGGATATGAAAGCTACCGAAATAAAAGATGAGTTACGGGAAACATTAGGTGAATCTGCTCCATCATCCGCCACAATAAGTAGATGAGTAAATGAATTTAAACGTGGTAGAACAAGCTGTATTGATGAAGCGCGCTCTGGAGCACGCAAAATCGTGACTTCTAAGGAAATGATTATAAAAATCCATAATATTATTACGCAAGATCGACGACTCAAAGTGAGAGAGATAGCGCAGACATGGTAAACATTTCAACAGAACTCGTACACTACATTTTAACGAAAGAATTGGGCCTTTCCAAACTTTCGGCAAGATGGGTGCCGCGATTGCTTACGACTGATCAAAAATTCACTCGTTTGCGCATTTCCAATGAGTGTTTGGACCTTTATAAGCGGAATCCGGTTGATTTTTGTAGGCGATTTGTTACTAGCGATGAAACTTGGATACACTATAGAACACCCGAAACTAAACAACAGTCGAAACAATGGTTAGAACGTGGTTCTGCACTTCCAAAGAAAGCGAAAATCACTTTATCGGCCAACAAGGTGTTGGCATCAACTTTTTGATTGATTACCTTCAGAAAGGTGTCACAATAAACCGACAATATTATGCAGAACTTCTACAAAAATTAAATGTTGAGATTCGTGCTAAACGGCCAGGAATGGTAAAGAAAAAGGTTCTGTTTCACCAAGACAACGCTCCCTCGCATACCAGTACAGTTACGATGTCCAAAATCCACGAGTTGTATTTCCAATTCCCGCATGCGCCTTATTCGCCGGATCTAGCTCCTTCCGATTTCCACCTTTTTCCAAAATTAAAAACGGCACTAGGTGGAAAGAAATTTTCGTCTAGCAACGACCTTATCATCTTCGTAAATGAGTATTTCGCAAGCCTTCCATAAGGGCATTGGAGCACTGTTGGAATAAATGTATTGCTCTTTTAGGAGAATATTTTGAAAAATAAAAATTATTTTGTATTTAAAAAATTCGTTTTTCTTTTCCATTCTCACTACTTGTCAAACTACCCTCGTATTATATTACTATATTTAAATTTCGCTAATCTTTATGTATTTAAGTTATATTATAAATATAAATGTACTATTAATGTACTATTAATATTAATTTTTTCTATTTTCAAATTAAAATTTCCCACCAATATGATGTTTCCTCTTATATTCAATTAAACAATTTTTTTCCTATTTAAATTTAGAAATTCCAATCTTTTCTTTAATTTAAGTTCCTCTTGTAATCAATAAGATCAACTTCATAAATGTTTAAATTTCTAAATTTAAATATTCCCGCTGGTTTACAAGTTATAATTGATTGTATCAGACGTGCTCATGTAATAATACTTCTACTAACTTATAAATGGCAGCTGCTTTCCAATATATTTCAATTCTATACACTTTATATATATTTACATTTACATTTGCAAGAACCTGTCTTCTACACTACATAAACTTCACTATATTTTTGGTAAGTTTTTTTCTCTTTCTTAATACGTTTACGTAATCTTCTGCTAATAATGGTACTCTGTTTTTAATTTTACATCTATATCAAAAATTTTTAACGCTCTTTTTTTTAAACAACCAACATCTCCTCAGTAACTGTTTGGCTCTCCTTGATTTTTTCCAGCAATTCAGTAGCAGAATAAAGTTCTTTTTATTTCTTCTTATTCCTTTTATTTATACTTACTATTTAATTTAAAACATTAATTTCAAATGTTTTCAGAATTCATATCTATAATTTATCTAATCAGTTCATACAATATTTATTTGAACAAAGACTACGTAATTTTGAGTAAAAGGTACGAGTTTATAATTTAGTTGGTAGTTATTAGTTTTAAAGAAACAATATAATAAACAAATGCAAAGATAATTAAAGTTATAAAGAATTTATTGATCATGCTATCTGCTTTTGGGTTTCCGGGTTGGAACCGCGTCACTTGTAAATCTGCCGACGTTTCCTACCCATTTGTATGGGGCATCTTCAGGGCTGAACTACTGCACTGAAACTGTTTCAAACCATGAAAATCTTATCTCAGGAGGGTGGATCATTCCGCCGTATAAGTATATATTATTGTTATTTTTTATGATACTAAAATAATATAGCTTTCATTTTTAAGCTTGTATAAATATTCTAACATTTAAAATTAAAAATCTAATACCAACATTAACTCAGTGACACAATTTAACATGTTCAATAAATTAATATGGTACGTAGACTTCCGCGGTCGTGGTCCATGCTATCTGCTTTTGGGTTTCAGTGCAGCAGTTCAAACTACTGCACTGAAGTAGTTCAGCCATGAATATGTCCCATACAAATAGGTACGAAACGTCGGCAGATTTACAAGTGACGCGGTTCCAACCCGGAAACCCAACTAAATCAATGATCATTTCCATATTCCTTTTATCCATAATATCACGTCTTGAGATAAATTTAATATAATCGTTTAATTGATAACTAAATCGCCATTCAAGTGACGTCATACATGTATAGATGGTTTGATTGATGAAAAGGTAATTCCTTGTCAATTTTATTAAACCAGCAATAATATTTTTCTAGAATGTAGAACAGTCTTTAAGGTGGTTTGAGTGCGATTTATTTGAATGTTTCAACATAATTTACAGTGGCGATTCCTATATGGCAATTCAGAATAGATTTTTTTGGCTGTAATCAAGAAATACGAATACGTAAACTATTCTATTTCGTAAAAATTGTGAAACTCACACATTCAGCTTCAGAAGATAACTAGAACTTCTTAATGTATTTTCAAGCCGTTTGTGTGTCATATCCTAAGTCTTTCCAGCACTTCAGTTGATATTCATAATTGTGTTTTCAGTATGTTACCAACAATTTAATATATTGAATGAACGTCTAAATCTTGAATAATATCATATCTCCCTCTCTCGACCAATACATAAATGTATTGACCGACAAAGCAAGAACGCTTCTATCTCACAGATCGGAGACTATGTTTCCAGTGTGTAATAGACAGAAACTTGCATCTAGGCTTTATGCCAATTAAAGAATGTTAAAAAGGAATCATTCTATTATTAATAACACCCTATCAACTACATATGTTTCATCGAATTCACGAATCGTCAGGTTGATTTGTATTATTAATGAACGATTCCTTCAGAGTGCTTATCATATCATTTCGATACAGAAAATAATGAATAATATCATATCTCCCTCTCTCGACCAATACATAAATGTACTGACCGACAAAGCAAGAACGCTTCTATCTCACAGATCGGAGACTATGTTTCCAGTGTGTAATAGACAGAAACTTGCATCTAGGCTTTATGCCAATTAAAGAATGTTAAAAAGGAATCATTCTATTATTAATAACACCCTATCAACTACATATGTTTCATCGAATTCACGAATCGTCAGGTTGATTTGTGTTATTAATGAACGATTCCTTCAGAGTGCTTATCATATCATTTCGATACAGAAAATAATGAATAATATCATATCTCCCTCTCTCGACCAATACATAAATGTATTGACCGACAAAGCAAGAACGCTTCTATCTCACAGATCGGAGACTATGTTTCCAGTGTGTAATAGACAGAAACTTGCATCTAGGCTCTATGCCAATTAAAGAATGTTAAAAAGGAATCATTCTATTATTAATAACACCCTATCAACTACATATGTTTCATCGAATTCACGAATCGTCAGGTTGATTTGTGTTATTAATGAACAATTCCTTCAGAGTGCTTATCATATCATTTCGATACAGAAAATAATGAATAATATCATATCTCCCTCTCTCGACCAATACATAAATGTATTGACCGACAAAGCAAGAACGCTTCTATCTCACAGATCGGAGACTATGTTTCCAGTCTAAATCTTGGTTTATTGGATAACAAGAATGAAGATAGATGTTTGAATATACTTCCTTAAAGTTTTCTAATGCAATAGGAACGTATAGTATACGTGACTAAGAGACAAGGGCCAGTGCTCGATATGCAATAGTATATTTTCATTCCAATGAAGATGCACGCAAATAACATCATGCGTATAGTGCTTGCACTGATTTCTTATAACAAGTTATAGCCTGAATTCAATCATATGAAGATTTTTTTAATGACTCAGCTTAAGAGTTAAGAACTTATTAATATAGAAACAGAAGGAGAAAAAACACTTACTCGAATAGGTATTTATCGTTCTTCTACTTGAATTAATATTTGTCGTGTAATCATGATGAAAGAGAATTTATTAAATAATTCAGGCATTTAGTAATTTATGGATATTTCCGTCTGTGTCCGCAATGTGCATGCGAAATATAAATTTTATTAAGTTTAAATAATGAGGAGAAACAAATATGTTCGCGTGTCCCTCGCCATTATATAATACGACATAAAATACTGGCAATTTGCTTTATCTCTTCGTTGTGTAATAAACGTGTATCGGTTTGTTGGAAAAATACATTTTCCGTTTCTTTTTTCACGAATAACGAGTAAAATTAGATTTATTTTGTCAATATTAATAGGTGGGGCGAAGGGTTTTGGGGTGGTTCGTGCCATCGGTACGTTAGGATCAATTTATTGTGGAGTAACCCTTTTTGCAATTGCACACAGTAATGAATTTAGAATGTGGTGTTGGTACGATTATTTTATATGAAGTTAACTAATTAAGAGGAGGAAATAGGGCCATAATTTTGGCAAAACTCTAATTAATGTAGTGTAACATTACCAATATAGGGAAATACTCGAACTTTTTTGAAAGATCATCAAAAAATGTTATAATATTAATAATAATATTATATAGTGCCGCAGTTTTTACATTACTTTATTAGTGTATAGTAAATAATAAATTTTCATTATGTTTTTAATCATAAATAATGGGTTATAATAGTTTACAAATCATAAATATGCTAATGCGGTTCGGAATGTTTATTAAAATATTTTGCTTGATACAGAGAAGGCGTAAATATCATTAGATGATTATGATATATGAGGACTGTTCAGAAAATAACCGAATATTTTGAATTACGCGCCAACAAATAGATTTAGTTATCTGCGGTGGGCATCATTGTGGTGGGTATAATTTTCTATAATCTATAACTTATATGTTTTTGAATTGTTGATATCACGTCTTCGATGTTCGCAGCGATTTTGGGAGCAATGATGCAACATAAAATTTTACGTAAGCTGAGAAAAACTTTTACGGAAATGCTTCAACTTTCAAAGCAAACTTATATAATAATAATAATATCTATTAATCACTGAGATGAATGTATAATAAGTTCAAAAAAGGATAGTATAATATAATATTTAAAACAGGTCAGAAAGAGAATTGTACATAATAGGTCAGAAAGGAATAAATTGTACTTATTGTAAGTATTTGATTGATCGATTGACTGTAATTGATTGAAGTAAAACATATTATATGGCATAAGCATACAGATTTCTGTCACCTTTCTCTTCACCTATGAAAAAACCTTAATTGTCCATCTATTTCGTTTTCCTAGTATTTTAGTCCAAACAGTAAATGTTCCTCAATTACACGGAAAATATAAGTTAAAATAAATCTTCTTCGGGTTGTGTCTGTACAGATGCTTCTAAATCATAGACAAGTGTGTATCAATGGAGAAGGGGAGTACTTTGAGGGGGACAAGGTCCAATAATCTCTAAGATTAATAATAAAAGATAAAAAAGTTCAGTTATGTGCATGCATTTAGTTGCTTGTTTGTGTTAATTTTATAAAAATGGATAAAATCGAAATTCAACATGTTGTAGACTACATTGATTGAAAGGATTTAACCTGGATGGACAATAAAAAAGAAGGAGACTCTATTTTAAAAAAATTCTTTGTGAATTTAAATGTAGTTTATCCATTGGAAATATAAATGCTTGGGGCGTCCCAAAACCATTACGACCGATGTAATCGTCACAAAAATCTAAAATGCTGCATTACATAATCTACGAGAGAAAGTACATGGTCTTTCTGACCTTTTCAAGATTTGGATAGGCTATATCCACTATATTTTGCATGATGTTTTGAGTAAAAAGCTTTCCGTTTAATAGGCTAACGTAATTGGACGAACGCTTCTCGAAAGAGCATTTATTTGAACGCGATTCCATTGAAATTAACATTTTATAATAGTAAATGAGTCATGAATTCACCATTACACATTAAATACAAAGCAGTAGTCGAGACATTGGATGGAAGCAGATGGAAATGCGTCAAAGAGAGCGGAAACGGTTCAAAGTCAATACTATGAATTTCTAGGATTCATAAGATATGATGCTCACTGACTATCTAGATCAAGGTAGAATCATTACGGAGAAAGTATTGCACTTCATTATTAGATCAATTGAAGGGTGCTGCTTAGGCTAAACGTCTACATATGGCAAACAAACAGGATACCGCGATAGCGCAACTGCATACAAGTTTCGGCTTGTAAAACTCCATGATCTACATTACTATGTGTTTTCGCATGCGCTGGACGGCAATTTATTTCAAACGATGAATTCAAAACTGAAACAACCATTTACTTTCGGAGTTGAATAGATATTACAGAGTTTTTAAAAAAATCGGAAAAGTCTTGGTTACTGTTCTTCATCTTAGCTTCCGGTTAAAACCGTGTCCACTATACTTCTGCTGCTGACGTTTAGTCTCTCACATGCTTGAGATATTTTCAGGGTTTAACTGTTGGTATTGCTGTCGTTACACTGAGACTGGTATAAGTCTGTTGTGGATGTCCGTCATAACGGTTTAGGTTATTGGGATGTTTCAAAATTCTCTATTGATTCCACAGATTTTTTAGGTATAGTAATGACTAGTCCGGGATGATTTTGGAAGAACCGAATCGTAGAAAACTTGTTTTATTGACAAGACCAGGGACATTCCAACCTTTTCTCTCCTAGCTAAGTTTTGTGACTATAGGTATAAAAGCTCTTTATTTTATCAAATCATAATAAAATATTAATGTGATAGTAAGCAAATTAACACAATAACTGTGTTTTTGAGAATATTATTCATTATTTTAGTATATTGAAATGATTTAGTTAGGTCATAAAGAATGATTTGACAGGAACAGAGAGTTGAAATGAAACAAATGAGTTAGGACATTATTTTTATTTTTATATTTTTTTCAGTATATTCTCTTGAAAAATTCAATGCATTTGGACAACTTGGGGCCAGATCTGTCACATAAGTTGGATGAAGTACAATATGAAATCTCAATTATTACAATTTTTGGGGAATAAATGGACTGATGAGACATCGCGTTGTCATGATGAAAGAGAACTTTTTCTGGTTCTATTTTAGATCGTTCTTCAATTTATTTTTTCTTCAATTTGTTCAATTCCTAGCATACCAACATAATATGGTTCGCAATTTAGCTTTTTTGTAAGATAATCTACGAAAGTTGTTTCCTCGATTCACAAAAAATCGTATCTGTTAATGATCCAAATATTTTGGCTTTCTTTAGAGGAGGGTTTCCATGTGATTACTTTTGATATTGCCATTTGGAATCGGAAAGATAGTGACGAGGCCACGTTTCATTAATTCTAATAAATTTTCGCGAAAAATCAACTTGCTTGTTAAACAGATTCAAATTGTTGTTTTACGTTCGAATTCTTTTACGTTCTTCACATATTTCAAGATTTGCAGTACTCGTCTTGCTGACAGCTTAGACATGCTCAATTCTAGATGTCAAGTGTGATGTACGCATTTAGTCGATACATTCATGTTGCATACTATCTCCTTGATATTAATACTTTGGTTGTCAGGAACTATAACATTTATTATATTTATATTTTAGTCCTAATCACATATTGTTTTTGATGCTCATTTTACAACGTTTAAATTGATCAATATTGCGACAAATTGTGGTTATTCAGAAAATATTGTCATAAAAAGTTGCATATCCGCTATCATTTTAGATGCGTCCTTTGAAAAATAAATATTGGATTGAATCACGAATTGCGAGTTTTCTCAAATCGAAAGTTGGAAAGAAATCAAACTTCATCCGTTACCATAAAAAGCATCAGATCTAGAATATAATGCTTCTCTTCCGAAAGATGGGCCAAATCAGCCTCATACATGATTAACTTTGCAGACTTTAATGGGTCATGTCTTCAGTAATGTTTCTCCATTCTTTTATATTTCTCGTTATTATTCTTAATCTTCTTATTATATAATATGAAGATCGTCTTCTACTACACACAATAATTATTTTGGATATTGTGCCCTTCTTATTATTCAACAACTTTCTAATGTCTCTTTTTGCAACATGCCTTTACAATTATGTCTGTTTATAACCGCTTTATATCAATGCTTTTATACCTATTCTTTATTAATAGAGTAAGAATTTTCATGACATTCTTTTGTATTCTCTTGAAAACAAACAGGGCGATTGAGAAAATTATGGACATTTTTGAAATTATTAATGCAATTACATAATACTTAGAAATTGCATGAATCCGATTTGACTTTCATCTGAAAATTTATTATACTTACGTCATTTTTGTTACAACTACTACTGTTTCCACTCGTAGCGTATCATGAGGAAATTTGAATAACAAATACAATACGTATTTTACGATTAAGGAATTGTTCCGGCTGACGAAGATTTATTTCTCAATTAGACAATACTTGCTGATTAAACTGTACTGATATATTATGCAAAGTAAGTAATTAGTACTTCTCGTTGATATTTATTTAACGGTCAATTAAGCTTGTTTCTAAAAATAAAAATGTTGCCTATGTTGGTAAGATAAACGGCGTAAATGGAATTAAGTATACGTATAACGTTTTGTTCACTTATTAAAAGCGAAAATGGTATTGTAGTAGAGTGTTTTGTTTTAGTATTCATGTAATTAATAGTAATATTAATAAATTTGTTAAATAAAATATAATGTTTCATCGACAAGAAAAATATTTATATTATTATACAAGGGTAGTTTAACAAGTAGTGAGAATGGAAAAGAAAAACGACTTTTTTAAATACAAAATAATTTTTATTTTTCAATATGTTCTCCTAAAAGAGCAATACATTTATTCTAACGGTGCTCCAATGCACTTATGCCATCTCTAAAATGCGATTCCGGAAGGCTTGCAAAATACTCATTTACGAAGATGATAAGCTCGTCGTTAGACGAAAATTTCTTTCCACCTAGTGCCGTTTTCAATTTTGAAAAAAGGTGGAAGTCGGAAGGGGCTAGATCCGGCGAATAAGGCGCATGCGGTACTAATTGGAAATTCAACTCGTGGATTTTGGACATCGCAAATGTGCTGGAATGCGAGGGAGCGTTGTCTTGGTGAAACAGAATCTTTTTCTTTGCCATTCCTTTGTCCTCAACATTTATTTTTGAAGAAGTTCTGCATAATATTGTTCGTTTATTGTGACACCTGTCTGAACGTAATCAATGAGCAAAATGCTCTTTGGATCCCAAAAAATTGATGCCATCACCTTGTTTACCGATAAAGTGGTTTTCGCTTTCTTTGGAGGTGCAGAACCACGTTCTAACCATTGTTTCGGCTGTTGTTTAGTTTCGGGTGTACTGTAGTGTATCCGAGTTTCATCGCAAGTAACAAATCGCCTACAAAAATCAACCGGATTCCGCTTATAAAGGTCCAAACACTCATTGAAAATGCGCAAACGAGTGAACTTTTGATCAGTCGTAAGCAATCGCGGCACCCATCTTGCCGAAAGCTTGGAAAGGCCCAATGCTTTCGTTAAAATGTGGTGTACGCGTTCTGTTGAAATGTTTAGCATGTCTGCTATCTGTCTCACTTTGAGTCGTCGATCTTGCGTAATAATATTATGGATTTTTATAATCGTTTCCTTAGAAGTCACGATTTTGGGTGCTCCAGAGCGCGCTTCATCAACACAGATTGTTCTACCACGTTTAAATTCATTTACCCATATACTTATTGTGGTGGATGATGGAGCAGATTCACCTAATGTTTCCCGTAACTCATCTTTTATTTCGGTAGCTTTCATATCCTTAATTATGAAGTATTTAATCACCGCACGATACTCTGCTTTTTCCATTTTAACAAAACGACGTGTTGCTTCTTTTTCAATCAGCTGTCAAAAATAAACTAATCAACCGATTTATCTAAATATCGGAATGTAAACATATAAATAGGCAACCTAAATTACAGTGCATTTGTTTTACCAATTAGAGCACCACCTATGTATTATTCTCACTACTTGTCAAACTATCCTCGTATATTTATTAAAATTTGGAGGAATATAATATTTTACGAATGAAATTAAAATGTATGAAATATATTCTTTTTATTAGTATAATTAGGGTTTCAATAAAATCTAAAATGAATTACTTTCTCGATTATACAATAAAAAATTGTATTTGTCAGTTGTGGTACTTACATAAAATATGAGCAATATTTTGAAATTATTGAAGAACAGTCAAATTATTGGTCAGTTGCAAAAGTCATCGTTTTCTTGTCTTTCATAGCTCGTTTATCAATACGAAGAAAAAGATGCATTATTTATATATTGCCCGTTACATTACATAAGATATTTTGAAGAAAACGAAATAAGTGAAAGTCTAAAGATCCAAGGTCCAGCGAGTACGGTGGATATTGTAGCACATCCCACCTTGGATCTAATAATTTTTAACGGTTGATCAAACTTTTGTATGATCTTATTTTTCCGCGATACCCACTTCTTTACTATTGATAAATTTTAGACGTTCTGGATGATGAATTTGTTGAATTACTTGTTTCGTTTCTTGATAGAAACTCGAAAAACACTTTAAAAATTCCACCATATCCAGAGCATAACCTTCCTCTGATAAATGTTTGCTTGTGATGGCTAGAGGCGATTCTTCAGGTCGGGACCAAAACTGTTTTTGTACTGTAAACAATCTACTTCTCCTAAACACCTATTAATTGCTTCAAAAATCGTTACGTTTAAAGAGATTTTTACGTCAACAAAACTTCTTTGAATTCACGAGGAATCCAAATATCGAGCTTGCTTTCGTATCGTGGCCTTCTCATGTTCGTGAACGCTTGAATAATGAGTTTAACCTTTCTATAGTCTCTCGCATTATGGGTGAGCTCATGTTACTAGTTTATCACGCTGGCGGTCTAGAGTCTGTTTAATAGTCGTTGAAGCGAATGCTGACGACCAAACGTATAAAGTCGCAACACGAGTGCGGGCGTAATAATAGTTCATGGTCTGTCAATTCTCCCTGTAATTGGCGTTAAACTGATATTGGGGATACAAAGCCAAGGTTTTAATGATAAATAGTTTTAATGTTGTTCTTAACCATATTTAAACCAAATTTCAGAGCCATTTCAGGAAAAGACCGCGTTTCTCTAGAACCATTTGGTTTGGATGGGATTTTTTGCGTAGCATATATTGCGCGTATATATTGTGCGTAGCTAGTTCTGCATTTCCTGAGCATAGGCTTGAAACCGAGCACCATATCCAGTTCAATTCTATTAAATTTCTGTCCCGTACTAGTCATTACTATGGAAAAATCTGTGAATTTATAAAAATCTCTGAATAGCCTAATAATCTAAATCGTGATGATCCCTACATAACATCTGGCAATCCTGTATATCCAAACAACTCAACCGTAATCGTAACGCTCCATGGACTCGTGACCAATATCCCTATATAAACCCATCCACAATAGACTTATACCGGTCTCAGTGTAACACCGAAAGCAATAGCAGTAGTTAAGCTCCGAAGATGTCCTATACAGGTGGTGACGAAACATCGGTAGCAGAATTATCGAAGACGCGGTTATAATGGGAACCGCGGGTTGGAAGATTGTATAATATTGAATGAACGAGCAATCCACATAAATTATATTATTATACACTTTAACAAAGTTGGAGTGTCGAAAGTCACATCATTAGAACGAAAGTTAGATCTAGGAACATTAACAGCACTAAAAGTGAATGTAATATTACAAGACAAATGAAATTCAATTTTACGATCAGTCTTATCAGGTGAATTAAGTACAGGGCAGCTAAAATTTCTAAAAATAATTACTTTTTGATCTAGTAATTAAAGTACTAAACAATCAAAAAAAATATCTCATAATTATCGCATAAGACACTTGACGGAGCATGTACACTGATAATAAATATTGTAAAAGATAATCGTTACTAACCACCCCAACCGAAGCTAATATGAAGTAACCATAGATAAGTATCGCGGAAGTTTACAAGCCAGATTGGATTAGAAAAGATAGAATAAGAAAATACACTAACTCTATGGAAATCAATGAACAGTACCAAAGAAGAAAGAAGGTGTCGATATATTTATTATGAAATTGGTTACAAAACACAGTTAGAACATCACTACTACAAATTAAACCCACGTCAGCAAGTTTTCTATCAGCTTTTACAACAGAATATGAAAAACGAAATTTCGGTTTAGGGTCGATTAGAGTCAGTACGAGCCTTATGTATGTATATTAAGTTTAGACCGTAAGCCACGAATATTTTAGTAAAGAAACCTGAATGTGGTGTTGCCAATGTTATTTCTGTCAGGCACTAACTGTTTTTTCTACCAAATCATCCTCGTGTATATTCTGTGTCTATATAATACGATAATATACATATTGCTGTGATATGCTCTTTGAAGTTTTCCTAATCATTTTGAGAATCAAATCTACGTTACGAGATATATATATATATATATATATATATATATATATATATATATATATATATACGGCATAACATTTTTAAATTTCATACTCTTTTTGTGAATTTTGTATTAAACTATTCAGGGTTAAGCTGTTTTGAGTCAACTAGGCTTATCATACAGTTATATACATTCAAATAAATAAAACGATCGATTACAACTCATAAACTATGATTTATTGAATTCAACATGAAATTTAAAATTGTGCCTAATAACTCTTGAAAAGATATAGACTCAATAAATTAGACTAAACGAAAACATTTGCTTTCAAAATAAATTAAATACAAAATTGGATTTGACAAAGATTCAAAGAATTTGTTTTCTATGTAACTTAAATCAAATAAACTAAATATACATGCTATCGCTTATCATAATTATGGCTATCCTCCACCTACTCATTTGAAACAAAACATTAAATTTATTTTGAAATCATATCAATTATAATCCAAAACAAATATGCAGTCTACAACTTGATGTTTAAACAAAAATTCAAAACAAAATTTTATTTGAACGCGGTACAAATATTATGAAACAGTTTCAGTGCAGTAGTTCAGCCCTGAAGATGTCCCATACGAGTGGGTTCGAAACGTAGGCAGTTATACCAGTGACGCGGTTCCAGCCCGAAAACCCAGAAGCAGATAGCATGGATCGCGACCGCGGAAGTCTACGTACCAGATTTATTAAAACATTTTTAACTGTTATTAATATCATATGAGCCAGAGGCATTTTCTATCCTTAAAAATCATGCTTTATATATTCTGCTCTTCTAGACCAAAAAAATGAGTTGTTATGATTACCTATGTCGGCCTGTGCGAAACTGATATTTTAAGGTTATTTGTCCAATAGATTACTTTCCCTTTCAAAAACTTCTAAACTTGATTTTTGTAATTCTCTTCGACTTAATTTATTTCATTTATAATTATCTTTTACATTAAATTGGTACTTTTTAATATATTAACATTAAATATCTGTCAGATATATTTTATACTACATTTTGTATTGTACTTTTAACGAATGCTTTTAACGATTCCTGTATTCTACCTAAGATCTATTGCAAAATAGTGACTCTTCGTTCATTGTAAAATTTTTTCTTGCCTCTTGGTAATTTTAAACACACTTATCTTCCTTGATGCTATGTTTTTAGTTATAATTGTTTGTTATGGAGAAAGTTACAAATTATTAGCATTTTTTCGCATTTGATGCTCATCTTAGCGCCGGATTCCTTTATGTTACGAGATACATATACAAACGAGGGTAGCCATTTATATTTCAGGAACTGGCAATACTGCTAGTGTTGCCTCCGATCTGATGATTGCATCGCATTTTATGTCAGCGAAAAAATGGAATTAACTCGCGAACATTTTCGTGCATTTATTTTTCATAACTTTCGGTGTAGATTATCTCAACAAGAATGCATCGACGAGCTGAATTCTCTATATGGTGATGAAGCACCATCGAAAACTACAGTATATCGTTGGGTATAGTGAATTCAAACTTGGACGGCGTTTTTTGGACGATGAATTTCGTGAAGGTCGTCCCACAAATGTTGTTGTGTCGAAAAACATTAATGCAATGTCTGAACTGATAGCGCAAGACCGTCATGTGACATACCGTGAGATCGAGGCATCTCTAGGTATTAGTAACACCAGTGTGTATAAGATCCTGTATGAACATTTAGCCGGTAAGAAGCTATGTTCTCGTTTGGTACCACATAATTTGATAATAACAATTTGATTGGTGCCAATAAATGCACAAAAATACAATGGTGGTGCTTCAAAGAACATTTATAAAGTTGCCACAGGTGACGAATATTAATAGCAGTCGACTGTGTGGATGTTCCAAGATGAGCCAAAACCAACAAAAGTTGTTCGCGCTCGAAGCACATTAAAACAAATGGTCGCCTGTTTTTTCGGAAAAACCGGTCATGTTGCAACAGTGTCTTTAGAAAGTTGTAGAATGGTCAATTCCGAATGGTACACAACTATTTGTTTGCCAAAAGTTTTTGAAGAAATAAGGAAAACAAACCGAAAACGACAGGTCATTCTCCACCATGACAATGCGAGCTCTCACAGGTTGGTTCAAACAATTGAATATTTGACCGGGCAAAACATTGAATTGATGAGCCATCCGCCGTACAGTCCTGATCTAGCATTCTGTGATTTCTTTTTCTTCCCACACGTGAAGAATAAACTTCGTGGTCAACAGTTTTCTACACCGGAAGAGGTAGTTAAGGCATTCAAAACTCATATTTTGGAGATACCGCCTTCACAGTGACAGCAATGCTTTTCGGGTTGCTTTAAACGAATGCAAAAGTGCATTGATTTTGAAGGAGAATATTTTGAAAAGCAATAAAACTATTTTCGATAATAAAAATTTGTTTTTGTTTGCTATTCGGCTATCCTCGTATCTTTATCAAATTGGATTTAAAAGACTAAAGCTATAGCGAAAACGCTAATTGCAATGGTATAAATTAATATTTCGATGCAACTTAAAGTATATACATTTTCAATTTTCAAGAAACTATATACTATAATTTTAAGAATTTTAAGAACTAATACCAATGTAAATGGATGGTAAATGGTTTATTCTTTAATGAAATTGTTGAATACAAGTTCGTATAATAAATAAAATCTGGTAGTGTTTGAGATATATGAAAACGTCTCACTACACTAATTGTGTCGAAGCAAGATAATTGATACATTTTGTTCTAGCCTATCCTTTTTAATATAAAATTCAATTTTTCTGAAATGTAATGTAGATCTCTATATAAATAGATGTGACGTTTTTACTAAAATTGAAAACATTTTACATGGTGAAATAATGTATATACATAAATTCATAAAGTGTGATTTCAATTTCTGTCCACGTCGTTGCATATTTCATGATTGCTTCTATACTTATTGTTAGTCTAACATATACAGCAATATGTGCATACATATGTACATACGATATATCAAGAATCATTTCGTGTACTGTGAGTGTCTATGTCCAGGCAGCGAATTTATTTTTAAATTTATGTGTATCTTTTATGTACCCCTACAAGGCAATATAGTAATATGCTTACAATATGCCTTGTAGAATATTGTTTATAGTAATAAAAATAGCTGAAAATATGTCTGAAACATAATGCAATGTTTTAATTGACAAAAAAGAAAAACGAGACAATTCAAGCCAAGAATTTGATTTATATTCATTTTTAATAATTAAGTCGCTGGTTTGCATTCTATTTATGATGGACTACTGGGATAATTACAACAACAAGATAACATAATAACTATTCAACGAAGCATAATTAAATGAACTAACTAGACACATTTATTATCTACTAATTATACATTCTCTCTCTAAACACAATAGAAATATGAATACCGTTTTGACTTCAATTCCTGGAATAAGTGAAGAAAAAAGAAGCGCGTCCTTCCGTACAATTATTCAACAAGGTTAAAACAAAATGACAATTAAAATTTAAACAGAACGTAGTTGAGTAATTATTCAGAAGTTAATATTTCCCACGTGCGGAAACATTTTAAATAATTATAGAAATTATTTTAATATGACGCGATTAAAATAATATCAAGCTGTGTTAATATATCATAGAACAAAATCAAATAAGAAAGGAAACGTTTATAAATTTTAAGTAACACACGTACTTACCTAATATTTACAAAATTTTTTTAGGATTGTATAAGAGCAGCTGGTATTATATGATGTTATGAAAAACCTATTAAATAAATACTGTTGTCATCATCAATTAAAATACTTGAAATCTAAAGCAATTTTAATGTTGCAAACTTTAATTATATTTACTCATCTTAAACCAAGGTTGAACAATGCTACTGGTAATTAGTGACAGGAATCGACAAGGGACGACGTGTGCAGCCAATGCCTATAGTTTTCCACGATGTCTTGCAAATATATATATATATATATATATAAAACGTATATGTATATACACTATCGCTCATAAGTATTTGGTCACCGTTGTTTAATTACAGTTTCTATAGGAAAGTAAGGAATAGTTTCAAAGCAAACATTAAAATCTATAAAAGCTTATTCAAAAATAATTATGCGATTACCATATTGTTCACAATGAATGATAATACCCAAATAAAACTCCAGGTAGAATAATTGCTCTTAAGGGATTAGATCTCAATTCTTGAACATTTTCGATTGTTATGATTTTATTTTAAGGTATGGTGTTATTGTAAAGTATTAAGTATTGGATATTTTGGCAAAATTGCAGTTAGTTTTTGTGAGGTGCTCATAGTGATAACATCGTGTATTTCGAAGTTCAATCGGTTAAAAATGCCTAAACGGAAAGAATTGAGTGTAGAAACACGATCGTTTATAATCGCATACCATCAAACTGGCAAAAGCAACCGTGAAATTGCTACAGAACTTAAATTAAATCAGTCCGCCGTGGGTTATATTATCAAAAAACAATGCGAATGTGGAAGTGTGTTGAGCAGAACTGGAAAAGGCAGACCTGGGGCAACAACTTCAGCAGAAAATCTTGCAATGGTGGTAACAGGCAAGAGGAGTAGACGAAAAACAGCTCCAGAAATCACAACAGAAATGAATGCTGTGCGTCAAAATCCCATAGATGTTTCCACAGTTAAACGGCGATTAAAAGAAGCTGGTCTTCATGGATGAATTGTAATGCGGAAGCCGCTTCTACGCAAGAAAAACAAGCAAAAACGTTTAAAGTAGGCACACGATTACTAAAATTGGACAATAGAAGACTGGAATAAAGTATTGTGGACTGATGAATCCAAATTCGAGATTTTCGGTTCACGAAGACATGTTTTCGTGAGGAGGTCTGTGGGTGAGCGTGCCCGGGAAGAATGCATAGTCTCTACTGTTAAGCACAGTGGAGGTTCACTCATTACGGGGATGCTTTTCTGGATCAAATGAGGGCGATCGTAAAAACTGAAGGTATACTAAAAAGAGAGCAGTATAAGCGCATATTAGAGGAAAATGCAATCCCCTCTGGAATTAAAATTTCAGTTCAGTATTTTATCTTCCAACAAGATAATGACCCGAAACGCACTTCCAAACTATGCCGGGAATATTTGCAGAAATTGGAGAACAAGGGAACCTTAAAACTTATGGTGTGGCCTACTCAGAGTTCGGATTTAAATCCCATCGAGTTGCTGTGGGAAGAACTTGACCGAGAGATGAGAAAATCGGCCCCCACATCTGCTGTTAATATGTGGAACAACCTGCAAGAGGCATGGGGTAAAATAAAACATGAGATATTACGGAAATTAATCGAAAGAATGCTTCGACTGTGTGCTGCAGTGATTAAAAATAAAGGAGGGCATATAGACGAGTCTAAAATTTAGATAAATATATTATACAACAATTTATTTTAGATATACAAATATATATTTTTCATATATGTAAATAATAAAAAAATATTAGTATTTCAATTTTGAAATTTGTTACAATTTGTGCTTTAGCACTCTTGATATTACTACTACACGGTACTACCTCTACGAGAAGATCCTCAAGAAAAACGTGAAAGAGCTGTCACCGAAACGTCACAATGAAAGAAGTCCTTCTCAGTCTGAAATCATCCAAATGCGGTGCAATATCCCAAATAGCAACAAACGACCGTGAAAATATTTGACTATATATATATATATATATATATATATATATATACATATCTGTATATGGTCGGCTACCGTAAACCATAATGGGAATGTGAAATCGAATAAAGAAATTTATAAAACTAGCTGACAAATTTAATTCGATGAATCACGTAATTATAACAAAGCAAGATATCGTACGATTTAAAAACATAATTTTTAGTTATGGAAACTGGTAAATATATAGAGCATAGTGGCATATAACTTATGAGCAAAGTATTACGGAATCCAACGGAATTACCATTTCCT
The DNA here is from genome assembly GCA_031893035.1 of Dermolepida albohirtum. Lineage (NCBI taxonomy): Eukaryota > Metazoa > Arthropoda > Insecta > Coleoptera > Scarabaeidae > Dermolepida > Dermolepida albohirtum. Next base: position 190,208 of record JAVIWB010002168.1, read on the forward strand.
TTATTCAGGGAATGAATGATTTAAAACCAAAAACAAACGACGAAAAGTACCGCAAATTAATCCTATAATCTGTCTCCCTATCGTATACGAGTCTTACATTTACAATAACATAAAAAATAGAAGAACACTTGACGGACAATGAAATATTATGCATCGCTTATTAGAAGGCATTAGATACTACATCGCATATAAAAAGTGTTTTTTTTTGTGGAGAACTTTAAACTGGCAGTACTCTTTTCTGTAACAGCCGATTTGATAGTTCTCGATTGTTTTGGAGTTAGTTTGGTTTAGCAATTCATCATGAATGGACTCACGCCGGAATAACATTTGTAAATTGTTCTAATTTATTTTGAAAACCATGGTTTAATTCGAGAAACTCATCGGGCATTACATGCATTTTACGGTGCTCATAATCGTCCATCACAGCGGTTAATTCGAGAAACTATGGATTGTTTTCGCAACAGTGCACACACAATAAGCGATTCTTGGTGTGCAGCGTAGTGTAAATGATGAACAAAATGCATCAATTCGTCTTCGTGCTCAACAATTAAACTTATCTCCATCCACTTTAAGACAAATTTTGCGTAAACATCATGGTTTACGTGCTTACAAGATTCAACTTGTAAAGAAATTGAAGCCACACGATCATCGTTCGCGCCGTACATTTGGTGAAGGGGCCGAAGGAAACGTTGCTATTGATCCACAATTTCATTTAAAATTTTTGTCCAGTGATGAAGCACACTTTTTGTTAAATGGCTATGTCAATAAGCAGAATTGTCGCATTTGGTGCGATGATACTTCACAAATCCTTCTCGAAACATCATTAGGTCCAGAAAGGTCACAGTTTGCGGTGGAATCATATGTTCATATGTCTTCAAAAATGATGATGGTTACAACGTTACAGTTAACGGTGAACGGTACAGAGACATGATTATTAACTTTTTCGTGCCTTAATTGCAAGGCATTAATGTTGCAGAGATGTTTCAGCAGGACGGTGCCACATGTCACATAGCGCGCGATACAATTAATTTACTGAAAAAAACATTTGACGAGCGATTAATTTCACGAAATGGACATGTTAACTGGCCACCACGTTCGTGAGATTTGACGAGATTAGATTTCCTTTTCTGGGGGTATGGAAAATCACACGTCTACGCCGGCAAATCTGAAACAATTGAGTACTTGGAAGACAACATTCGACGCGATATTGCCGAAATATAACCTGATTTATTACGAAGAGTGTGTGAAAATTAGACCTCCAAATCACGCTATGTACGCGCCAGCCTCAGCGACCACATACCCGAAATCATATTCGAATATTAATGCCATAAAATTATCTTTTAAATAAAGCCAATTTCATGGATATTAAAACCATTTTTCTGTGTTTTATTTAAATTTAAAATTCTCTGCTTCCAAAAAAAGCACTCATTACATATATCTTGTATATAAGCTATGTTATCGACTAATGACATATCCTTAGATATGTTATAAGTTAATGGCAAACATTCCTACACATAAACACACAATCAGATATACTGGAAACAATAGAAATAACAATAAAACACTGCATATCAATGGGATGCATTGAGTGGTCGTTGGTTTTGTATTGCACTTAACCCTTTAACAAATATATTACACGAAACATGACAAGGTTATAGAATAAATTACCATAATCGAAATATTAAACTCAAAAACCACCTTCTATACATGGATGATTTAAAAATCTACACGGACACGAGCCAACACTCATTCCTAGACACAATAAAAATCTTCAGCATAAAATTAAAAGAAAAAATAATAACACGAAGTATAATATAAAAAAAGGTGCAATAGAAGGACTTAAGCAAGAAGAAATATACAAGAATCTTGAAATAGTGCACCTTTTTTTTATTAATCATACATCCTACAAATAAAACACAAATTTGGGGAAAATTTTAATACTCAATTAAACGCTAAAAATAAAAGAAGTTAACTCATTTAATTTCTGATTTACTCGTTCCGACTCATAAAATGGTCAGACAGAGCTAAACTCCCTTAATAAACTAATCAAAACAATAGCTACAAAACATTATACACATTATCAACATTCTGCGGTACAACGGTTTACATTACCCGGAGACAAAAGCGGAAGAGCTTTCATTGATATAAAAATTGCGCACTATAAACAAATATACAATCTGAGAACATACTTTCTACCATGAGCTACAATATTCTTCAAAAGAATCATGAAAGTAGACAACATAAATACACTACTAAATCTCAGTAAAGTAAATTTCTAAACATACGCACAATAATAACTAACAACAATGTCAGAAATCTTGAAAAGTAATACATGAAATATCATACATCGTTATCAAATAACACAAACAGATACTAGCAACTAGCAACCAACAAATGGACGAAAATCGGTAATATTTCTGCAAGTTGCGAAAATTAGGACTTACAGTAAATGGATATATCATAAAATAAAATGACATTGGAAACATATACAGATAATGTCACAAAACATCCGAAGCAATTGAATATATCACAGGCGCATGTATAAATTTAGCACAGACAGAATACATAATGTGATATGGCAATATTTGTAAAATAATACATAGACGCCTAGTAAAACAGTATTATATAAATGGTAAATCTGAACCACAAACAGTTTTAGAAAATTATGAGGTTAAATCTAATAGAACATATATATTGTCATACATCAATACATCAAACATTATTACATTAACTCAATACTGAAAAGGTATATGTAATTGACGTTTTCCTAACACCCATAACCTTCAGCAAAAATATACAGAGAAACGCAATAAATATATCTCCCTAGCAGAAGAAATACAGCGACTATGGTACCAGAAACAGTCCAAAGTTAAACCAATTGCAATTTCTGAGTAATTCCTGAACAAATTCGAGCCTTAAAGAATTCTATTTCAATCCATATACATATGTATATATGTTGATGTTTTTGGCGGACGTAAGATGAAGATTTATTTTCTCGGGTTCTAAGCCGCGTGTGAGCTGTGTCCTGAGAAGGACTATTCTTTCGACGTTTCTTTTAGATCTCACTCGTCATCTTCTGGAGCTGGTCTGACGCTGAGGATCATCTGACGATTTTCAGCGTTAGCCCAGCTCTAGAAGATGACGTATATATAATGTATAATAACACAGCAGTATCAGCCGCGTATATTTCGAGCTCAAATTAGATATGTGATTTCAGTGAAAAGTTTCTTGACGTTAGACTAAAAGTTTATGCTATAAAAATATAATAATAATAGCCTTTTCTTAATTCTTTAATGCTTATACATACAATGTTGGAAGGCTTGGATATGCTTAATTCTTTGTGTGGAATGTAATGTATGTTATTTCCTTGAAGTCAATTTTCGGGCCGTTCAAAACAATATTAATTTTATCATTTATCTCGGAACTTCTTGCACTTTTTAGTGATCTTGATCACACACCATTTTCAATGCTTGTAATATCACGCTTAAGTTGTACTACCTAGCAACTAATTGCAACTTTCGAAAATTTCATACGCGTTTGGTCCTTCTTAAAAGGTAAATATTATATTACATCACCATGCATTTTAGGATTTTCCATTTAAACACTTTATTCACACTGCTGCCATTTTCAAATCAAATGTCAGACATTAACCAAATTACACTTGCCACTATAGATAGATGATCTAATTAGAACATAATGCCAAGTTTTTCAGAAAGATGGAGATAGTCACGATTTCGACCAAATAATCCTTGTAGTATTTATTAAACCTTTTTAAAAATTCAACTTTGTTAAGATATTCTAAAAATATTTTTGCAGACATTCAAATAAAGTACACGTATGTACATGAAAAATATTTTTCGTTTTGCAATGTGATTATAATAATTACAATTGCACATTTTTCTCTTACAAACACTAATTTTTTGCGTTTTGGCATTATACATGAGTAGATATAGATTATCCAAAGAAATTATATATTATATTCATCTTTTATATACCCACATCCGATCACTAATAGTTGTAAACTTATAGTTAAGGGAAAGCATCACTTTATGTACAACCTAGAAATGCACATTAATGTATACCAGAGGTCTTCAATTACATATAGAGCCGCGCAATTATTGCGGTAACATTGTCAACTGCTAACGATTCGATTTAAACATCCGGTTAGGTCCAATGACATGTTTATTGCATTTTCTACGGCGAACATCTTTAAGTATAGGTTTGATGGTGATATTCCACAGAATTTTTTGTGTTCTCCGTTTATCATAGGTAGAGGGATATATCACGTTATTTCGTGAGAAACGAAAAACTACCAAAGAAAGATTTTATGTACTTTCGATCGATTATTTGGTTATTATTTCGATTCGGCTTAAATTACGTTTTACTCGTATTTTCTTTGATCTTACGTATCTATTCTATTTAACGTTTTCCGTCTATAAAGTACATAACGTGCCATCAATTAGAATCGTTTATATCCCTTGGTTCCGCATTTACATTTTTGATATGCATTGCGTGTTACAAATTGGTTTATTAGATAGTCCGCGTAAAAACTATTATTAAGCTGTTTCATGGTTCCCTTGACTAGAACTAATAAATTTAGCTATGATTTCAATGGAAAAGACCGTAGGTGTTAAACTGTGTTATTGGTTCATCTATTTTTTCAGCCTAAATAAATTACATTGAGATAAAAACATATAATTGATATCTCTGAACGTAATGTTGAAAAGTTATTATTGTAAACAAGCCAGTATTCGATTTTTATTTTAAAATATCCAGTACAGTACGTTCTTGAATACCACAATTAATTTGTTTCGTGAATTTTCTAAAAAAAGGAGTATAATTTAAATATTTAAATATTTTGTGAGTGTAATTCAGAGTGGATATTCAAAAAGTTCGTACGTTTTGGGCAGCCATGAATTGCAAAGCTGATGTCTGTATTTAAATCTATTCAATGTAATCTTAAATAAAACGCCATTCAAAAAAAATAACATTAATTATGGTATCAATTGATCAATTAAATGTGAACTAAACTTAGTGTATCATGATAATAATTATATATAAATATATAATTAAGTTCTTTATAATGGAAAATTAATGAAAATTATTATTTCTCTTATGCCATCGTTAATTGAATTCATAATACGATGTATGGCATGTTAAAAGCCTCGAAGCTTTATTGCCTGGTGGCTCAGTTGGTAAGGCAGCCGTTTAGCAAACGGTAGATAGAGTTTCAAGTCTTTCTCCAGTGCAGAAATTTTTAGTTTCTGTGATTTCAATTAACGATGACATAGCAGAAAATAATAATTTTCAAAAATTTAGTTGGTAATTGTCATTATTTTCTATTATTCTGCCTAGCATTTTGATATAGTTTTAATTTTATTTTTATAAAACTAAAGGTTTGGAAAAGGAATTTTTCAAGCACACTCCATTGTTATTATTGTTCGTTTTATATTAAAGCAAAGTCAATAAAAGAAGTTTTACAAAGAAACCAAAGAAGTTTTACAAATGTAAATGGATATTTATTATACAAATAAGTTTTTTTATTACAATGAAGTCGAGATATTTCGCACTAGTTGTTGATATCAAAAGGTTATGGGTTATAGGTTATATCTAAATGATATGCAGAATTCCATAACAGTTTACTGAAATATGTAAGTTATGGTCCTTTCTACGCTCGAAAAAATGGAGTACCAGAGTATCAGGTATTTTTAACTGGAACTTTTATTAATGATCTGCGAGAAATCGCAAATTTTTTCGTGGATGTATTTTATTTTCCCCTAATACAAGTCTACCCTTGGAGATAGTTGGGAAGTTTCACTTTTCTATAATCTTTAATAACATTTCTTAAAAAATACGCGGAATAACAATTTTTCATTTCCGAACACAATTTCTTCTAAAAGCGGTAGAAGGCTTTGGTCTAATAAAAAAGAATTAAAAACGGAAACTCTTTGATTTTGGTTAATTTATGTGGAATCCTTTTTTTAAGTTTTTGAATGTTGCAAAACGATTGCAATTAGTTGCAAATATTTTTCTTGCAAACGATTTAAAGATGAACCTTGAACTTGAAAATTATGTATCAAAAAGATTTCCAGAGCTTCTTGATTTAAATTAGTCACATCGTCCTAATACTGTCATCTAATGAAGAGCTTCCTTTACAAATTTTTTTTAGGTCACGTTGGCATCTTCAATTGTCAAAAACACCTTCATCAAGTGCACTGCAAACCTTTTTTATAGCATCTGCTACTTCCTTCTCCAACTGAATTTGTTGAAGCATATGCTTTTCATCCGCCATTTCCTCATTGTAAACTTTTAAAACTTTAACGCACTTGGACTAATGATGTTTGAGTGCTATTATGCTATTCTCGTAATAATCTTTCTCAAAATACTTTTGCTTTGTAACAATACGTTTTTTTTCGAACGAGAGTTTTCTTCGATAAGCGAAAACTGGAATTTGAAGAATATGTGGAAGTTACTTGAGTCTAGATTTGACAAATAGAGTCAGCGAGGCATAACCTGCAATAATTAATCCAATTTTACGTGGGAGCGTGTCATCGTGATAAAACAGAATAATTTTATATTAGTCCCGGGTAATTTTTTGGTACTCTCTCCAATTATTATTAGCCTTTTTATGCTGCTTGATTACAGTATCAAAAGGTAAACAATTCTACCCAAGAAGTCGTAAAGGACGAAACTGTTAATTGACCGTATTGTGTTGCTCCACTACACAAATTAAAGAAAATAATTATCGAAAAGTGACCGGGAATTCTTCATAAAAAATTCTTTTTTATCGCCATCTCACACCAGTCAAGTCCATTTGCTTATTTTTCTTCAAATGTTCCGGTAATCCAATATCCATTAGGCATTTTAATATTTATTATTATTTTAGAGTAGCAACTTATTATATGTTATTATGTCAATATATTTAGGAGTTTTAAAATATTCACGTGGTTCAGGGGAAACAAATGCATCCGGAAAAAGTTACAGTTTCACGTGCTTTTTAAGCAAGTGGTGTTATTTAATTAAAAACTTTCGAAAATGCAGATGGAATAACGTAAAGTGTGACTGCATTCTGGGATATGCCAATAATTTGTTTCTGAATCCGAATTGAACGAAATGAATACTGCAACATATGGTTTCAGCAGGATGGCGTCATCTACCATACTGCAGAAAAAACACGCGATTTATTGCAAACGATATTTTCTGCTCGTGTAATTTCCATTTTGGTGACATATATTGGTGTCCAAGATCGTGCGATCTAACTACTATGAACTTTTCTCTTTGGAGTTACGCTAAGAGTAAAGTCTACGCTGATACGCCTGTACGAGGATAGTTTGACATGTAGTGAGAATGACACATAGGTGGCGCCCTAATTGGTGAAACAAATGCACTGTAATTTAGGTTGCCGATTTATATGTTTACATTCCGATATTTAGATAAATCGGTTGATTAGTTTATTTTTGACAGCTGATTGAAAAAGAAGCAACACGTCGTTTTGTTAAAATGGAAAAAGCAGAGTATCGTGCGGTGATTAAATACTTCGTAATTAAGGGTATGAAAGCTATCGAAATAAAAGATGAGTTACGGGAAACATTAGGTGAATCTGCTCCATCATCCGCCACAATAAGTAGATTGGTAAATGAATTTAAACGTGGTAGAACAAGCTGTGTTGATGAAGCGCGCCATGGAGCACCCAAAATCGTGACTTCTAAGGAAATGATTATAAAAATCCATAGTATTATTACGCAAGATCGACGACTCAAAGTGAGAGAGATAGCAGACATGATAAACATATCAACAGAATGCGTACACCAAAATTTAACGAAAGAATTGGGCCTTTTGCTTACGACTGATCAAAAGTTCACTCGTTTGCGCATTTCCAATGAGTGTTTGGACCTTTATAAGCGGAATCCGGTTGATTTTTGTAGGCGATTTGTCACTTGCGATAAAACTTGGATACACTACAGTACACCCGAAACTAAACAACAGTCGATACAATGGTTAAGACGTGGTTCTGCACCTCCAAAAAAAGCGAAAACCACTTTATCGGCAAACAAGGTGATGGCATCAATTTTTTGGGATTCAAAAGGCATTTTGCTCATTGATTACCTTCAGAAAGGTGCCACAATAAACGGACAATATTATGCAGAACTTCTACAAAAATTAAATGTTGAGATTCGTGCTAAACGGCCATGAATGGCAAAGAAAAAGATTCTGTTTCACCAAGACAACGCTCCCTAGCATACTAGCACAGTCGCGATGTCGAAAATCCACGAGTTGCATTTTCAATTAGTACCACATGCGTCTTATTCGCCCCTTCCGACTTCCACCTTTTTCCAAAATTGAAAACGGCACTAGGTGGAAAGGAGCAACCGTTGAAATAAATGTATTGCTCTTTTAGAAGAATATATTGAAAAATAAAAATTATTTTGTATTTACAAAATTCGTTTTTCTTTTCCATTCTCACTACTTGTCAAACTACCCTCGCAACAGTTCCTGATCTAACCAGACTTATGTGTGAAAGTCATAGAAAATATGGCTAAATGAATGAATTCTTGTAAGAATGGCCAAGGAAGTATTTAGATAATGTTATTTTCCATACATAATTCGTTTTTCTTTTCCATTCTCACTACTTGTCAAACTACCCTCGTAACAGTTCCTGATCTAACCAGACTTATGTGTGAAAGTCATAGAAAATATGGCTAAATGAATGAATTCTTGTAAGAATGGCCAAGGTAAATATTTAAATAATGTTATTTTCCATACATAATTCCCATGTTTCAGTATCATAGTAAATAAAACAAATAAATTATTCATTTTCATTTTATTGAAGTAACAAAACAATCACTATCTTTTGAAACATTCTAGGCGAGTCTTAATATTTACTACTGTTCGGAGTTAAGGTTGGAAATTAAAACGACACAATCTACATGTTGAGAACAAGTTAGCCGCTTCTAGAGATGAAGTACGACGTCGTCCTAGCTTCAAAACAAATTTCGATATAACCATTAGAATCTATACATTGCGTGTAGGAGTATTTGCGCCTGAAATATTTATATTACTTTCAATTTCTCAAACTGGAACTATTATGTTAAGATAATGTTTGATGAAGAATTTATACTTGTATATAAACAGCATTTTTGAGATAATACGTAGCTCGGGGAAAATACTAAATTATTTTATACTAAAAAGTGATCTGCATAACTATTAAAGAAATAGTAACAGACAATTGAATATACCGAACATAATAAATAAACGATCTTTTGTCTATCTTTCGTATCACGCACACTCTAGTTTATTATATATAATTGACTGAAAACAATCACAACAAATTGCCTTCACGTACAATCGCAAATGGAGAAAATAAACGTTAACAAGTTATGTACACTTTGTTAAACGGATATCAGTCGGACAGGTTCGGAATGGCAAATGTCATTTCATTCGAGGGAATGCACGACTTGAGCTGATCGCCTGTAAGTATAGATGATAAGGTTCCGGTTAATAGTTTCAGGTATGACCGCAATGCGCACGCGTTGGTATAAACTATTTTTTTTTCTTATTTTTCTTGCAGTTCAGATCTATTGATTGAGACAGGCGAATCACTGTAGTTATGGGTTCGTAAATCGCTTCGGTTTTTTCGCGTTCGCGACCAAAAAAAAATTAATACGAATCGTGCAGTCGAACTGTGTTCATTCATTTTTCTATATACAGTCTTTTGAAAATATTTAGTGTGCTTGGATGAAATTGGATGTTGTAAACTTTTCTTTAGATAGAATATCATCATCCGAAAACCATTTAGAAAATTTGATGTGATTCGACATTATAGTAAATAGTGGCTATAACAATTTGATTTGCTTATGAATCTACCAGTTTGTGGAAAAAGTAATACCACCCCCTGTCCACGTCTAAATACCAATATTATCTTCTACCACGGATCCGTACCGAAGAAGTATTAAGAGTTTCGTGTTTATCTAAACATTGGAATGATCTTATGTGATTTATATATAACATTCGCTCTACCAAACGCTCGCGGTTTTTGATTATACAATGCAAAAGACATTTATCGTTTCTGTTCACGAGAATGGTTCGATAACTATGTAGCCTAATTAAAAAAACGTTCGTTTGGGCAGAAAAACATTTTATTTTTCAATATACTCTCCTGCTAGTCCACCATATTTATTCCAACGGTATTTTAAATTAGCAGTGCCTTAATATCTTCATTGTGCCTGATGAATCCATTTACTCGGAATTGGAAGAGAATCTCTTTCCACCAAACCATTTTTTCAATTCTGGAGATGGATGAAAATCGCTGGAAATCAGATTTGGAGAATTTGGTAAAAGAAGCACTAAATTAAATTTAAATTCATGAATTTTGGCCATGACGATTGTAGACTGGTGGCCAAGTGGGTTATCCTGTTGGGAAAGCACTTCCTTCTTTACCAAATGAGGTCGTTTTTTCTTTCATTTTGTCCCTCAATTGTTGCAAGAAATTTGCATAATGCTCGCCATTTATCTTTTCCCCTTTTTTAACTAGTCGACGAAGAAAATTCCATGAACATCCCAAAACAGTTGCAATCTTTTCTACTGACAAAATTGTTTTTGCCTTCAAGTGAAAGGATTTTATCATTGCTCGCAGCTCAGTTTTTCGATTGTTTACAAAATGACAAGAGACATTCGCTTTGACGCACTGCTGAAAGGCAAACCAATTTACAGATTTCTCTGTTCTATTATATTTAACCTAACAATGGATGCTTCTACAGAATTAGATCAGTAGTTCTCGAACCACCTTTGTATCCCTTCAGGAGAGTTATGATTACACACTTATCCAGCTCTTTAGCTTTTAGTTCAGATACCACAGTACTATTATATGATTAGCACTTAATCTATTCGATGAAGTTGTCGCAAAAATATGATTAATTATGATTTCGGATTTTGTCTCTATTATCCATTATTTGCATCAGATATAGCCTTGTTAGAAAGAAAGTAAAGAACTCATTGCAATAGCGGCGAAGTATATTTAATATCATGATAGAAACATCATTATAGAAACAGAAAAATAGCAATTTAGCATCGTTGCTTCAAATGCGTTGAAATTGAGTGGAAATATGTTTGAAAATAGTAACAAACTCGTTTGAAGTCTCATTTCTCGACAAATTATCCTTGTATTATTTAATATTCTCTAAGCGTCGATATATTTTATATGTGCTTTTTCGTCGTTCAGCGAATTATAGTATAGTACTTACAAAAAAGTACCGAATTCAGCATGAATATGTAAGTTGAATCCTGTTGGGCGATGAGTGTGGATTTAAAGGGATTAGAGAATGAGGCATGTTTACAGCCTGGGTAAACAACACATGAGTTAAAACGATGGTCTCTAAAGTGTTTAAAAACACACTTCAACATGCCCCTTGATCTGTAACAAAAGTTAATCTCTGTAATTAATTGTGAATATTCACAATGAGTACCGTTCAAAATAGAAACACATCACGATCTGTGAGAGATAGAGGTTTGGAGGAACATGGGTCAATTGGAGAGCAAAAAGAAACACAACAAAATGTTACTGAAGTGCTTGGAGTGAAGCCAATGCGTAATTTCTTCCTCTTGGAATCGTTTTTCACAAACCGGAGGTGCTCGACGAAGGTTAGAAGAGACGATTGATACTTGTCGCAGTTAGCATATTGAAATCATGCTCTTAACGCAATTCAGATTTGAAATGAGTTTGCTGCTACCAGTGGAAGGCTACTATTAACACTAGCAATAAAAAATCTATTGCTTTGCATTCCTCTTACTTTAGATCATAAAAGAAATCATAGAACGTCAGCAAATGACCATATCTATTGGGATCATAATAAGTGGAAGTGAGTATTATGTAGTAATTAGTAAGAATAATAGATTTGGCGTGAAGTCGGCATACACAATAACCAACAATTTATCCGGCAAAGACTTCAATAGGAGGGTGGTGGCGTAATAGTATTGACCGCGACAAGTACTGAAGGGCACATCGTCATTTATTTCAGCGATATCTGTATGAGATTCTACGACCCATTGTTCTTCCGTATAGAGCGGCAGTTGAGAAAGAATTATATTTATATGTTCCCAGTGAGCAAACATCGTCAATAACGAGCTGATGAAGTTGTATGGACAGAATGGAATGGCCAGCCATTTCCCACTCGGTAATTCAATACAGCATGTTTGAGGAACTTAAACCTGCAAGAAATATGCCACCAAGAACACATTAGATATTACGAATTGCTATCAGGGAATAATAGCACATGATACCCCAAGCAATATTTGATATGCTAATCTGATATATGCCATTAAGATATCAAACGTTTTTAGATGTTTGTGTAGATAATACACGTTATTAATGTCCGTTTTTTATAAAAATTATTGTAATAAAATTTCTGTAAGATTGAACTTTGTTGTATTTTTCTTACACTAAAAATGCAATACTTTATATTCTCCCAAGATCACATTAAAATTTATTTAAGCTAGTTAAAATACAATATGTTCAGATATTTGTTCACTGGTATCAAGTAAAGGGTGTTTCAAATTTCGCGGTTTTTTTAAAGTATAAATAAAATAATTTGCATTCACTTTCAAAAACTTTTAATTAGTAATTGAAGTATCAGTTATGACATTTATACGCCAAAAATAATATCTGCCAAATGGCCTCCTCTTGCAGCTCCACAGACGTCCACTCTTTTGTTAAAATTTGACATAATTGAGGCTCTATCTCACCAATGACACGAATAATTTCATCCTCCAAAGCAGGAATTGATTGTGGATTGTTTTTAAAAACCTGGCTTTTCACATAACCCCAAATAAAATAGTCTAACTGTGTCAAATAACATGATGTTGGTGGTCAATTAACATCACCGTTTCTTGAGATTACACGTCCAGGAAATTTTTCTCTCAATAAATCAATCGATTCATGTGCAAAGTGAGGTGTAGCGCCATTTTTGGTTTATATAATAGCGCCATCCTGTTGAAACCACATATCCTCTAGATGAATATTCATTAATTGAGGCCACAAAACTTCGGTTATCATTCGACGATATCGATCACCATTGACAGTTACAACTTCGCCAGCAGCATTTTCACCACCTGACCATAATGCACACCAAATAGTAACTCGTTTAGGATGCATAGGTTTCTTATTAGTAATTCGTGGATTTTCCTCATCCCAGATACTGCAATTTTGTTTATTAACATAGCCACCAAGTTCAAAATATGCCTCATCGGAAAACATTATTTTTTGAGAAAAATCAGCTGGTTGTTCATTGATGAAATTGACAAATGAATGACGTATTAAATGATCTAATGGCTTCAGTTTCTGTGTTATTTGAACCTTATATGCCTTCACAGCTAAATCCTTGTGTAAAGTACGCCATGTTGTTGATCCAGTAAGTCCAAGTTGTTGTGAATGTCGTCTAATGGACATTTCAGGATCTTCAGCAACACTTTCACGAACCAAACTAATATTTTCTTGTGAACGACCACTACGACTGTATATTTCACTTTTTTGATCTTCCACGGAACCGGTCTCTTGAAATTTTTTTTAATAATTCGACAAATAGTGCTTTCAGATGGACGATTATATAAACCTTTACTACTGCACTGAAACTGAAACGTCGGCGGATATACTAGTATATACGAACCACGTACCAAATTAAACCATAAAATTCATGTAATTTTCTAAAAACTCTTTTCACAGAACGCTGATTTTCATAAAATAATTCAACAATTTGAACGCGTTGTTGTACCGTGTACGAAGCCATTTTTATAAATGTCATACATAATACTTTTTAAATGCCCACATACCCAGACAAATTCAGTGCGCCATCTATATTTTATTTATTCTTAAAAAAAACCGCGCAGTTTGAAACACCCTTTATGATGCCAATTACTTTTTTTTTTATATTATTATTTTCTATTTTTTTCTTTTGAGTAGTGTACATCGATACTAATGTTATGAGTGCACAATATATCGGCAATATGTTATGCATTTATTATAATTCTTATATATTCTGGGCGTTAGTGAAACGTTACCTAAATTCCCGCTATTTTATAATTGAATAGATTTAACCATCGTTTATTATATTATTATCTGATAATATCTGAACTACGTAATGTATTAATTCTATACAAAACATTCCTTCTATTTCTTTGATCAACATTCGTACAACGCATACACATGTGCAATTTGCGTGGGAAGTGCACGATGCCTATTTTAATTTGTTCGTAACGAGTCCTTTTACTTCCTGTATTTTACAAGACATTACAAGACATTAGTGCAATTGTTTACCCCTAATAGTGAAGCTTCGGTGGCCAAATGAGCGTTTGTCGTGTCAACTCGCAAGATAAAATCTAATACACAACCGTAGATTTCATCTAACTCAGGTAGCAAATGACCGTGTTGTAATACTGTATGGAAAGCTAATCTAATAACTTGGAGATGTTAGCATTGTTATGACGCGTTATTGGTAAAACTAAAAATCAATATTAGTGGATTAATGTTTAATTTAATTGCCCATATAGAAATGTATTCGGGTAAAACTGTTAATAAGACTCATTTTATGGATTTATTAACTATGAATAGGCTTGGTATTTCTAATTAGTGGAATTTTGATTGAATTTGTTAAACTTTCCGACTTTTTTTGGAGTTTTTTTTATATGTACAAAGAAATATTATTACTTATTAGTTGTTAGAAACATCAGCAGAATTTTATTTCGAAAGTAATCTTCCGATATGGTTTGTTGTAAATAAGTGCGATTTAACTGTATAAAATTTTCAATTATTATTTTTCTTAATTAACATTATTCTTCTTATTTATTTTATTTTTCTTTTGCTTTGAAAAAGTTTGAATTTGGAAATGTAACAACATAAATACTGAAATTTATTCAAAGCCTTTTCTACCTTTTGCTTAGAAGAATATTAGAGTATAAATAGGCGGTAATCATTCGACAATAAGTTTAGTGGGATTCTATTATTTTCATCTCTTTATTTATGTGATTACGCAAATTTTCAAATAGTAATACGAACAAAACATGTTTCAATACTGTTAACCTTTACTTATTATGTGTTCGTTGCTATATTTTCCACACAAAACAAACAAATAAAACAAATTATGTACGTTATTATGTGGGACTTGTGGCGGCTTCTTTAAACTGCCAGATTTTCACAACTTTAACAAAAATGAGTAAAAACTAAAAAAAAAGTTCGAGGATGATTTGACATTTGTGAATAAAATTGACAGTATTTTCGAGTAGGTCATTGGCAAGAGGTTATTTAAATTTTCAATATCTTCTGACATTTACTTTGATAGATATAGTTGCTTATGGAAGACGTATGAAAGTTGTAAAATTGATAAAATGCTATTCGTAGTATAATTCAGTACTTGTTTTTTAAGAAGATGAACGCAACTGAGATTTTGACAGATATGTAGCAAACATTGAGGAACGATGCTCCTACGAAAGTCACGATTTGCCTCTGGGTTCTTCGTTTTAAACGTGGCGACATGATTCTCGAAAATGAAGAACGTCCTGGCCCACCAAAACGTATTACAATTCCAAAAACGGTTGAAAAAAATCATGATGTACACCCTTATCATGTGCCAGAATAGAAACAGCAATTTTAGCAGTGGAGGCATCGTGTCAGTCCTTCGCCAAAGAGCTTTCCTTCTGTTGGAAAGGTAATAGTCACGATATTTTTGAATTCGAAAGGCTTACTTCATATCGATTTCTCGCAAAGGCCAAACTATTAACGGGGCATACTGTGCTTCTCTTCTGGACAAAGACAAAGTTGTTATTATCCAAAAAGGACCTGCAATGGTTCGGAAGAAATTTCTAATCCATCATGATAACACCCTGTCGAATTATTCCCGCAAAACTGGGAAACCTAGAATTACAAATTCCTAATTGCTAGTTGTGAGCTAACCGTCCTATTCTCCTATTTGCCAGATTTAGTCCATTCAGACTTCCACATATTCCCAAACTATCTTTCGTTGGAAGGAAATTTAAGACAGTTATTGTAGAAGTAGAGTACTATTTTGACGACCTTGATGCTGATTATTATAAAACTGGTATAATAGTAGGCTAGCACCGCTGATCTAAGTATATTAATGATAAACGGGAATGAGTTGAAAAATAAAAAGAATCGTCATAATTCAACTGTTTAATTTGAAATCTAACCTTCTCTCATATTATATTCGTAGTATGTAAGTAGATAATAGAAATCTAAGTTGAAGTATCTAAATAAATGAGCACATTCGAAAATATAATAAGGCAGAATAGAATATGCGTTTTAAGGAGCGTTGTGTTGCATTAGTTCTGCAACACGAACACTTCTAAATTAATACAATTATGTTCGAGCAGAATTGTTTTTAAGCGATGTAGTTTATTTTTGTTTTTTGTGTAGGCGTGTTTAATTTTTTACGTAAAATAAATTTCCTCGAAAATATATTATTTACAAATGAACGATTAGAAATTAACCTAGACCTACTCCGGATTTAAATATTTTCTAAAGGATATACATAATTCATTCATGGTGCAAATACAAACCATAATTATCCAATTATACTGGAACAGAAACATTCTTATGGATCACATAATAACAGATAATAGACCAAATATTACACGAACTCATAAAAACACCAAAACAACGTACGAGGGAGCGTTTTTATATTCGCGGAATGAGCGGGTTGTAGAGGGGTGAGTAGGCGCATTGGGGGCGTGGTCTGTGCAGCGACTCATGATTAGTATAAATACGAAGTTTCATTGTTATCAGACAGTTAGTCTTTGAGCTATCGTCAACCAAGTAACGTAATCAGGAGTGAAAAGTGAAATATGGAAAAAATCGAATATCGTGCCGTTATAAAGTTCCTTACCAGGCAAGGAAAATCAGTCGCGACCATAATGAATGAGATGTCATTGGTTTACGGCGACTCTTGTCCAGGAAAAACCATGGTGTACAAGTGGCATAGTATATTTAAACAAGGAAGGGAATCCCTTGAAGACGACCCGAGGCCAGGCAGGAGCATTGAGGTGACCACGCCAGCACTTATCCAAAAAGTTGAACAAATTGTACTCGAAGATGCTCGACTAAAGAAGAAACAACTCGCAGAAATGGTTGGAGTATCCGATACAACAATTTTTAAAATCCTACACGATCATCTCGGCATGTGTAAGGTCAGCGCAAGATGGGTGCCGAGAATGCTCACGCCGCCGCAAAAACAACAGCGCGTAGAGTGTTCGCGTGCATTTTTGGACCTCTGTAATGAAGACAAGGATGGTGTATTGAGTGGAATTGTTACTAGAGACGAAACTTGGGTTCATCATTATGAACCTGAGTCCAAACAAGACTCCATGCAGTGGCATAAAAAGGGCACAGCACCTCCCAAGAAATTTAAAGTGTCTAAATCAGCTGGGAAACTCATGGCAACGGTATTTTGGGACTCGGAAGGAATATTGTTGATTGATTATAAAGATAAAGGTGTTTCTATAACCGGAGAATATTACGCTTCAATATTAGAGCGACTAAAAGAAGCCATTAAAGAGAAAAGACGGGGAAAATTGACAAAAGCTGTTCTGCTTTTGCACGACAACGCGCCCGTCCACAAGAGCCGCGTTGCGTTAGCTGCCCTGCATAAGGTGGGCTTCGAAATTGTGAATCACCCACCCTACAGCCCAGACCTATGATTATTACCTGTTTCCGAAAATGAAAAAAGAGCTGCGGGGTAAAAAATTTACTGCCGATGATGAAGTCAAGGAGGCAGTTTCGGCGTATTTTGCAGATAAAGAGAAATCATTTTTTTATGAGGGTATAAATAAATTAATTGAAAGATGTGAATAATGTATCCGTCTTGCAGGTGAATATATTGAAAAAGAAAAATAATTTGTTTTTTTTATTTCCACCCCTTGTCCCCCATTCCGCGAATATAAAAACGCTCCCTCGTATCTAATAGAAATTTTACTTTGTCAACAATACCCGGTATAATATCAGATTTCAGAAGTCCGCTACGTTTTAATGTTTGAACGGTCGAATTTGAATCCATACATTAGCAGTGGAAAACGAGCTCAGTAATTCAAACTATCCTTCTTCTCATTACGAAAGTTTTCAATTACAGCATGCATTTTACTCTATCTATCTCCTCAAAAACTCAGACTCTTTTAATTAAACAGTCTTCATAATGAAAATAATACACATAGCGATCTGAAATTTGACAGTTCATATTGTTAGAAAGACAACCTGGCAGTGTATTACAAAAAGTTTGGAAATAGGCCATTTTTCAGACTTTTCAACTCTTCTTCGTGTATGTAATACGTAAGTAATTAAGTTCTTTAATAAAACCCAAATTAGAAAACTAACACTGTTTCTGCATAAACGTTTATGAGTATTTTGTGACTTCGACCTATATATTATAGAAGATTATTTAAATGATCGAAAATTGTATCTGTATTCATTTATTATATTCTTCTTTCTTCTGTTATATTGGTTTTGCTTTTATTTATAAAAGAAGAGGTCATATATTATTATTATTGAATTCGAAAAGAAATTGTTCCAAATTCGTTTAAAATCAAGATATCAGTTAAAGTTAAGAAAGTCTTTAAAAAGCCCTGAGATTGTAGCTGGTGGTTACATTTCGGTTTTATAAAATTAATATTTAATATTAATAATTAAATATAGAGCAATAAACAAATCAGCATTCTATTTACTACAATTTCAATTCGGCTTACACTAAAAATGATTTCAATAATTGTATCAGTTACATAATGTTTTTTACATCCCTGAATGCTCCATTAATTTCTTTTACAATATTAAAAAATTTTGAATAGCTGTTACCAGATTAATATTTTACAAACATTTTTTTCTGTTAGGTAATACAAATAACGCTCCACCATGACATCATTTATTATTAATTATAAAATTTAATATCCTGAATAAAGAGAAACAGAATTAGAACACAATCTCGTTAAATACACATTCTCGTAAACAAAGATCGGTCGTGGTCCGTGTCAAATTCATTCCATTTGGACCGTTAACTTCGAGAACGTATTTTTCACGCCCTTTTGTGTAATCTCGAGGAAGAATAGAAAAAAGCTGGAGTCATGCTAATGCTATTAGCCTCTTATTGCCACATAATAGTCCACATATTGATACATTGTCTGTCAACAATGCAGCGGCGTGTTTGGGCGAATTGTTCGTCTTTTGTTTGCATGAATGAATCCGAAGTTACTGTTGATTTGTGCTCTGAAAAAATCATTATTGTATTAAATTTACCTCGTTTTAAAACAGTTAGTCATGAGATTATAATATAATTATCTAACGTCGGCCTATTTTACCTGCTCTTTTTATTATTAGTAGTGATTATAAATTCTTAGTTGTATGACATTATAAGTACACTACAGATAATAACTTTGTACACGCATTATGTTACACTAGAACTAGTTATGGTTTCTCTTGAGAGTTGCAGGTTTGCACCACCTTCAGTAAAAATGAAAAAACGAGCAAAAACTAAAAAGGGAGTAGTAGACAACTAGATAACGGAAATGTGAATTAAAGAGTTTACGCAGTCGAAATTGCGATTAGATAAAATCGAGTATTCGTTTCAATAAGTGTTGTGTTGCATTTGTTCTGCAACACAAACGTTATTAAGCAAGAACAGTTGAAACTACGGTCATACAGTTGCTCACATAAGCATCCGACTATATTTATACAATCTTTCGCAATTACTAGTCAATAGGAAACACTTAGAATGTATTATGACGGTGAAACACAATTCAAACGTAATATGATTGCAAGCACGAAAATGTATATGACTGATCAGAATTTATAGATATAACATTGAGAAAACGCAGCTTCAGTAGCTACGAGGGTAGCCGTTTGTATTTTGGGAATAGTTAGCAAAAAAAATTTTTTATTACCGAAAATAGCTTTATTGCTTTCCAAAATATTCTCCTTGAAAACCAATGCACTTTTGCATTTATTTAAACCAATCCGAAAATCGTTGCTGCCACTGTGAAGGCGGTATCTCCAAAATATGAGTTTTGAATGCCTCAACTGCCTCTTCCGGCGTAGAAAACCGTTGACCATGAAGTTTATTCTTCACGCGTGGAACAAAAAGAAATCATAGGGTGCTAGATTAGGGCTGTACGGCGGATTGCTCATCAATTCAATATATTGCCCCGTCAAATATTCAATTTAATCAATAAGGTTGATATATAACCCTTTTCCACAATTAACTATTTGTAAATTCTGTATACGCATTTCGACAACCAAGTTGTCATCATCAGCAGATAATTTCAAAGTGTCACCTGGTAAAACACGGCGAAAAGGAGAAAAATAATCTGTCGTTTTTGTGCACTGTGTCTGTTTCACAAGATTTTTAAAAAATACTTTTACTTAAACTAACATGCACTACATCGAAAAAGGTTATTATGGTCAAAAGTGTCTATGTGATTTATGTGTGTTTTATGATATTGTTCCTCTTGTCTTTCAGTAGAGCCACGGTTGCAACGTAACCGGTTTTCCTAAAAAAACAGGCTACCATATGTTTGGATGTACTTCGAGCGCGAACAACTTTTGTTGATTCTGGCTCATCCTGAAATACCCACACAGTCGACTGCTGTTTGCTATCGGGCTCATACGTATAGATTCAAGATGCATCATCTGTGACGACTTTATAAATGTTCTTTGAAGCACCGCCATTATATTTTGGTGCGTTTCTTGACACCAATCGACGTGAGTCCTTTTTTGAGCAGTTGTCAAATTATGTAGTATCCAGTGTGAACATGGCTCCTTAATGGCTACATGTTCATGCAGGATCTTATGCATGCTGGTGTTACTAATACCTAGAGATGCATCAGTCTTACGGTATGTCACATGGCGGTCTTGCATTATCAATTCAGACACTGCATTAATGTTTTCCGACATAACAACATTTGTGGAACGACATTCACGAAATTCATCCTCCAAAGAACGTCGTCCAAGTTTGAATTCACTATAGCAACGATATACTGTAGTTTTCGATGGTGCTTCATCACCATATAGAGAATTCAGTTCGTTGATGCATTCTTGTTGAGATAATCCACGCCGAAAGTTATGAAAAATAATTGCACGAAAATGTTCGCGAGTTAATTCCATTTTTTTCGCTGACATAAAATTTTCAAGTTACTGTCAACAATAGAAACAGTAAAATATATTGTTAAAAATGACAAATTTCACGATGCAGTCATCAGATCAGAGGCAACACTGACAGTGTTGCCAGTTCCCGAAATATAAACGGCTACCCTCGTGTTTATAAATAGGGAATTGGAAAAGAGGGCGTGTTTGCTGGTTGTTTTGAGTGCCACAGTGTTCAATCTAGGAACCAATTTTATTTATACAGGGTGTTTCAGGAAGAATATATGTATTTCGAATGCATATATTTTTTAAACTTTAGAATATACGATTATGAAACTTACACACATATTTACGAACCTCTCAAGTTCAGATTACAGATGTTCAATATGTCTTCTATCAGCGACACGAACAATATTACATCGATACTCAAATTCCTCCCATACTCGGGCAAGCATGTCCTTTGTCACTGATGTTATGGCAGTACGGATCCGGTTCTTCAACTCTTCCAGGTTCTGTGGGAGTGGTGAAACATAAACGTTGTCTTTAACGAAACTCCATAGGAAAAAGTCACAAAGTGTCAAATCCGGGGACCGTGGAGCCCAGCTGAAACATGCTAAGTCGCCAGTTCCTTGACGACTACTCCAACGGTTCGGTAGAGTGTCATTCAGATATTCACGCACAAAAACAACCTGTTTTGTAACACAGCGAGATACTGCTGACCGTTAACCGTCTTTCCATCAAAGAACAATGGGCCGTAAACAGATGATCGGGATATCGCACAAAACACATTGATTTTAGGCGAATCTCGTACATGTTCAATGGCTGCATGTGGGTTCTGTAGACCCCAAATTCGTACATTGTGTTTGTTTACCAGACTACTAACATGGAAAGTCGCTTCATCACTGAACACGATGCGATGTGCGAAAGTGTTATCATTGTCAATATCATCACGAATCTCGTTACAAAATGTCACACGTTTCCGTTTGTCATCAGGACACAGAGCTTGTAACAGCTGTAACTTGTACGGCTTCATAACCAACCGACGTCTCAAAACACGCCAAATTGTTGTTGAAGGCAGTTGTAACTACCGACTGGCAGGACGAGTTGATTTTGAAGGATTGCGTTGGAAAGTAGTTTGAATTCGTGCAACATTTTCTTCACGAACACGAGGGCGGCCAGGACTCTCTCTTTTACATACACCTCCTATATCCACAAACTGTCGATACCATCTGCGAATGTTCCACCCATTTGGAGGATCAATTTGGTAGCTCAACCTGAAACGTCTTTGCACTGTAATCACGGAATTGCACTTCGCAAACTTCAGAACAGAAAATGATTTCTGCTGCGGAATAGCCATTTTAAACATACGACGGTTACCAAGAAAAACAGAAGACAACTGACATCTAGTGGCTATTAAATTAACTAGATTATGTATTCCTTTCTCCAGTAGCCGAGCCGAGGCGCAGCGATCGATAGACAAAATAATATTTTGTAATACGTATATTCTTACTACAATATTAATGTGGAACAAAAATTGATGATGAATTAAGAGCTATCTTGTATGACATATTGTCTTAGGTTGTGATTATTTCAATAACATTAAACTGTGTTTAAATTCAAAGTAAACGCAAATCCTAGACTTCCTTAAATACCAGCGTAGCTTTAACTAATAACACCCCTGTTAAATACCTGTGTTTGATATTCAACTCAAGCTTGACGTGGGAATATCACATAGATATTACATATGTCTAATCAGTTAATATACATATTTTATTTTTAAATTTTTGAGAGATATGCGAAGTTGGGACGCAGTATTAATGTCCTACTATGCACCACTTCATAGTGTTTTGAATTATGGGATTGTTTTATGAGGAATTTTTGTACACATTCAAATAATTTTAAAATTTCAAAAATGATCTATAAGAACTATGCTAAAAGAATTAATCACTCATGTCGACCATTGTTTAAATTGTTAAAGGTTAGTGTATATGTTAGTATTTGAATGTATTATGGAGATATGCCAGAAAGCATTTGGATTGTTTTGTAAAGCAAACCATCTATGACACAAGGCATGGCATTTTCGAATAGTTGCGTTTTAGGTTGTCACGCAGCATTACTTCCTTTCGATATCAATCAATTAAGTTTTATAATTTATTACCGTTCACTTGAAAGGAACTAAATCTTAAAAAAAATTTAATAAATACTTAAAAATACACTAATTAAAGAACATCTGGTATATAGCCTTCAGAAGTTTTACGAACAACTTAAATGTTTGTAAATTATGTTTTGTTATTGTCTTTTAATATTTTACTTTGTATCGATACCTCATCTTGAGAGATAATTATATGTACATTTTTTAAGCTGTCATGTGTATACAAGTTTCACTTGTGAATAATCATCATGCCTCCCTCTCACGTCCAATGAATTGAACGCAAAAGCGAGAGTGCAGCAATGTCGGGAATAAGTTTCCAGAGCGTATATGGCATGCATCACGGCTATTTGCCAATTAAAAGAATGTTAAAAGGAATCATTCTATGATGGCATGATGATTATTCAATTTTTCTGTATCGTAATGATATGTGCTATGGAATCGTTCATTAATAACACAGAATCTGCCTGATGATTGTCTATCCATGAAACATATGTAGTAGATAGGGTGATCTTTTAATGGCAAATATGATGTATGCCATCTGTTTATACGCTCTGGAAACCTAGTTCCCGACAATTCATTGGACGTGAGAGGGAGGCATGATGATTATTCACTATTTTTCTGTATCGTAATGATATGATAGACGCTATCAAGGAATCGTTCATTAATAACACAGAATCTGCCTGATGATTGGTCTATCCATGAAACATATGTAGTAGATAGGGTGTTATTAATAATAGAATGATTCCTTTTAACAAGTTTCACTTGCCTCGCAAGAAATGTATTATTATTTTTCTTGTACAAATATCTTGTGTGGACTTTACTAATTGGCTGGATAATAAATAAGAAGTCTCGCAAAGAAGGGTATTATTATTTCTATGAGTAGAAAAAGGTATACACAAAATATAGCGAAAAATGTTGGCATATCCCCGCAGTACTGAACAAATTTGTCATAGACAGCCTAAAAATGTTAGTATTTTAAATGAATTAAAAATAAAAGTTATAAGAATCATTCGCATGTTAATAACACCCTGTTTACTACGCGTTTCAAGGAATTCAGCTCTCATCAGGTAAACTTATGTTATTAACGAACAATTCTTTGTGGCTTATCGTACCTTTTCGATAGAAAAGAATGATAAGAAAACGATACGAACAATTGAAAATTTGAAAGAAAGAGGGTGATATTGTTTTTTATCATCTTTCTGTATCGAAAAGGTACGATAAGTCCACAGAGAATCGTTCGTGAATAACACAAGTTTGTCTGATGGGAGGTGGATTCCTTGACACGCGTAATAAACAGAGTGTTATTAACATTTGAATGATTCTTATAACATTCATCTGATGGCAATTCAGTAAGTGTGGAAACTGTTCGAAAAGTGACATAACGAAGTGAGTATAATGAACGTAGAGAAATGCTCTGGCTCGGTGAAATTAGTAAAAAAAATTGTTCGCTTCTATTTACTTTTAACAACAAAGAAAGTAGAATTTGGGAGTCATCTGGACTGATGAAGGTAAGTTTGAAGTATTTTACATTTCTAGAAGATGGATAGTATGACAGCAACCAGGAATAGCCTTTAATGAGAAAAATCTGCGACAGACCGTAAATACGGTGATAGTTCTGTTATAGTGTGGAAGTGCATATTAGCGACTTGGGTGGAAAATATGGAATTTGTAGACGGAGAGATGGATTGTATTATTTACATATATCATTTTAAAAAGGATATTTAAATATCAGTGCCGAAAAACTAAAATGAGGCAATGATTTTATATTTCAACAGAACAATAACCCAAAACAATGTGTTAACGAAACTAAAGAATGATTTCTACATACATATATAATGTAAGAAACTAATTGAAAACTCCCCCTCAAGACGCCAGACGTTTATACCATTGAACACTTGTAGGCGATATCGAAAGCCAAGTAAACGAGTACGTTTTTAATAAGGAATTGTGAAACAAATACTTGTCACAAGAATGGGATATGATTAATCAAACAATGACAACAAAATTAGTTAAATAGATACTCTATAGGTTAATATAAAACTAAAAATGATCCTACAAAAGACTAACTTCTTGAAAAAAATTGTTTTTTTTGTATTTCAATGGGTGAGCTTATTATATTATAATTGCGTTAGTTATTTTATTTGATATATTCATTAGAATTCACTTAAAACCTTAAATATTATATGAGTTCTGTTACTAGTTGGTTAGATAGTTATGTGAGAAATGAAGTTTTAACGAGAATTGTATTGTACGTGTTTTGCGAATCATAGTTGCTATTTTTGTACATTTGCATTATTTTTAATACATTGTATTAATACAAGGGTGCCCGTTTATATTTCGGGAACTGGCAATACTGTTAGTGTTGCCTCCAATCTGCATTGTAAAGTTTGTCGTTTTTGATAATATATTTACCAGCTTTATGATCCTATCGCTATTTCTGTTGTTGACAGAATTTTATGTCAACGAAAAAATGGAATTAACTCGCGAACATTTTCGTGCAATTATTTTTCATAACTTTTGCCGTGGATTATCTCAACAAGAATGCATCGACGAGCTGAATTCTCTATGTGGTGATGAAACACCATCGTAAACTACAGTATATTTTTGATATAGTGAATTCAAATTTGGAACTGGGAAGGCGTTCTTTGGAGGATGAATTTCGTGAAGGTCATCCCACAAATGTTGTTGTGTCCGAAAACATTAATGCAGTGTCTGAATTAATAATGCAAGACCGTCATGTGTCATACTGTGAGATCGAGGCATCTCTAGGTGTTAGTAACACCAACGTGCATAAAATCCTGCATGAACATTTAACTGTTAAGAAGATGTTCACGTTGGGTACTATATAATTGGACAACCGCTCAGAAAAGGACTCGCGTCGATTGGTGCCAAGAAACCAAGGTGAGCCAAAACCAGCAAAAGTTGTTCGCGCTCGAAGCACATCAAAACATATGGTCGTCCGTTTTTTTGGAAAAACTGGTCACGTTGCAACCGTGCCTTTAGAGAGTTGTAGAATAGTCAATTGCGAATGATACACAGCGAAAACGACAGATCATTCTCTACCATGATAATGCGAGCTCTCACAGGTCAGTTCAAACAATTGAATAATTGACCGGGCAAAACATTGAATTGATGAGCCCTGATCTAGCACCCTATGATTTCTTTTTGTTCCCACACGTGAAGAATAAACTTCGTGGTCAACGGTTTTCTACACCGGAAGGGGCAGTTGAGGCATTCAAAATTCATGTTTTGGAGATACCGCCTTCACAGTGGCAGCAATGCTTTTCGGATTGGTTTAAGCGAATGCAAAAGTGTATTGATTTTCAAGGAGAATATTTTGAAAAGCAATAGAGCTATTTTCGATAATAAAAATTTTTTTTGTTTACTATTCCCGAAATATAAACGGCTATCCTCATATCATCACGTAGTAATAGGGCTCAAGTTATAAGAAAAACTTGAAAATTTGTAATAATACTAAGCAAAGTTAATTTTATTTCGAATAAATCATTAGATATTATAATTTAATCAGTTTTATCATTGAATGCATTATTTCTATGATAAAAATGATTAAATTATAATATTTAATGATTTATTCGATATAAAATCAATCTTGCCTATTATTATTACGAATTTGTAATTTTTTTTGTAACGTGAGTCCACTTAGTTGTTTACTTTATAAAGGAATATTTACAGTACCATGAAACTATTGAAACGGAATACAAGAATCGGCGTTTTTGTATTGAAGGTGTGATAAGTGCTTTCGTTTTCGAGAAATATCAAATTTTATCTCTGTAAACATACAGACTGAAAAAGTAAGTGATTTTATTTTATGATACCAATATTAGATGATACTAAAAATAGTACATTTTGGTTTATATCTTTAGTATATTTTCGTTTTTGGTTGTGACAACCCTGCCCCAATCATGGTTATTCTTGAGACAGGGGATGCGTCTCGACTAGAATAGCTCGATTGAAAAATAAATAAAGAACGAAGATTCAACATTATGTTCTGTTAAAAACGGCAAAAGTGTACGGAAATGTTCTAAATACTTAAAACCGTCTATAAAAATAATTGTTTATCATAAATACATACATGTTTCTGAGTGACACCGACAATTCAAGAAGGCATTGGATGGTAGTGAAGATCGATGCCGATTAAATGAAACATTTGTCGGAGAACGCGTTCATTACATTTAAATCGAGAAACTTGATCTTTGGAAGTTAAGTTCAATATTCGTCTAAGTCGTTTAACAGATAACTGAAAATTGTACCTAATAGCAGAACGGCGCTCAAAGAGGCAAGAATTTCTTAAAAATAATTATAACTTGTAATATTTTGAATGTGATCCAAAAAACAAATGTCAAACTCCTGAGGAGCGGTTACTGGATGAAAAGAAAGTTAAAAAAAAATTCGTTTGAAAAATTCAACGTTGAAGACAATGCTTGTTACAATTTCAGAGAGTTATCCACTAGAAATTTGTTCTAAATAGCCCAAGAGTTAATGTAATTATTGTCTTGGTGTATTGAAGCATTTGATGGTTAGAATTTGTCATGCTTACCCTGATCAAGACTATTTGAAGGTGCCCCACAAAGTTATTATTCCACGGCAACCTTTTCAAATTTATTTTGGCCCTCATGTCTGGAGTTTCTTGGTCTATGCTTATCGAAGTAGGTTAAGGTTCTTTTGATGTTTATGCAATATTAGCCTTGTTTCTCTACCTTTTACACTTTAGCATTAGAAAATCATAGCTTTATGTATCTTTACCTATGTAAATGGTAATTTAACTATAATTTTAAGCTTATTTTATGCTATTTATTTAGATGTTTGCTGGACCAATTTTGTAAAAGCTTTATAGGCCATGTTTAATAGATCTATGAATATCTTCAACAACTTCGTCTGTCAAGATTATTCGCCAACCTGGTAATTTCCAATACTGCATATTTTGTTAAATTTCTATGTTAGAAAATTGAGCAGTAAATTCATTTACGCAGTTTAACAGAACACTTCTACTTTCCTTCTGATATAGGCTCACTATTTCGAAAGTAGGATTCCAATATGAACTTCTCCTGTTTAAGGGAACAGCATATTTTAATTACAGAAAGAATAACCATACAACAGTAACCATCAACTTGTTTTATCCCTTTTGGAGCGAGAGGTACTTTCGGTAATACGACTAAAATTCAATCCTGCTGTGGGTATGATGAGCTACCTAATTTTTTCGTAGGTAACAGATATTGACAGCGATTTTCAACATGTTTTTCTACATCTTCATTCCCAAATACTTCGCAATTACTGTCTTATTAGTATTCTATCGAGCTGTCCTAAGCATATATCTCTATAAATCGACATGGATTCATGGTACGTCGATCGACACTTACTAACTTAGTCCAAATAACACAATTTATTAGTGATTTGATGTATAAACACGAGCAGGTTGTTTTTGCAGAACCCCTGATTTTACAAAAGCCTTCGACAAAATTGATCATGTCGTATTTCATTTCAAATTAAATCTTTTTGGATTTTCAGTTTCAGCAGTTAAATTGTTGGAATGATACCTTTAGAATAAAATTTGTTATGTCTCTTATAATAGTTTTCATTTTCATTGCTTTATTGTTTGCTTGGGTGTCCCACATCATCAAATTTTGGGGGTCTACTCTATTGCATTTACATCAATGACCTCCTGACCGCAATTGATGGTAAAATTTTAGCTTATGCCGATAATTTAAAAACGTCTTCTTCAGTATCATTTATTTTCGTTTGTTTAAACTAATAATGTCGTCTTAACATTATTTGCAATTGGTGTAGGTCTAAGAAAATATTTAGTATTAGCAAATGCACAGTAGTTACCTATTCCAAGTGTAATAATCCCTTTATATTTAATTATTCAATCGACCAAACCATTTTACCCAGACAGATTGGGATTAAAGATTTACGAGTTCTCTTCAACTCAAACGTAAGCTTTTCGATATATATTTATTTCATATGTAATTTTACTTCGCCTTCTCTTAGCTTTGTCGATCGTTCTAGTAGAAGATGCACGAATGCCTCTACTCTTAGATTGTTATTTTATTCTTTTTTGCATTTCAAACTTGAATATGCCGTCACTATTTGGTATCCCTATGTATATTTACATCTGGAACTTGAGAGAGACCAGAAGAGATTTTTGAAATAACTTGTATCTTGTTGACTACGTTAATTTGCTTCATAATTTTAATTTTCAGTCGTTTTCAGCTATGCGTTGTGTTACTCAGTGCCAAATTTTTGATCAAAATTGTCAATAATACAATTGATTTACCATCTATTTTATCACAGATACACTTTCGTGTTCTTTGAGATTCAAGTCGATCTAATAACACCTTTCTGGTTCCTAAAGCTAGAAAGAATGCTTTATATAAAGCTCCTTTATTGACATGAGGAGAAATGCTAATGCTTTATTCGGCAATCTATTCCAATAGCTTTAGTGTTAATAATTGATTCAATAGCAAGTCTAATGTGTATTGTTTTTTTATTTATTTAGATCTGATTACCTTTTTTATATATGGTACTTTAGCATTTTTGTACGGTATTTTTTTAATGTTTTTATTCTGTAATTGGTTCTGTTGGATTAATGAAGACTTATTATTGTTATTATTATCTATTTAAAAGATATGAATATATCTTTAAATATACGGGTTATGTTTCTATATATTTTGATAAAGACTATTAAATCGAGACAGTATTGTAAAATAAGAAGAAATAATAGTTACAAGAGCAAGCAAAAATATAAACATACAAACAGTACGCCAATGGCAGTTTTCAACAGAAGTGCATGGCTTTTAGAAAAATACTAATTACATGACTATAACTGTAAGCTAGTACAGTTCAGTAGAAATTAGTTCTTTTGTGACAATCATTGTTGATCGAATATTGCATGTGTATTATTATTATTATAAATTATTTACCCAGATAGTTTCCTTCATAATAATGCAGACACTAATAAGGAAGCTGCATTTCTAAGAATAATATAATAATTCTACCTGCCTTCGAAGCTATTTTAATGCATTGTGTTTACTGTTGGGCGTCACATTCTTATTCAAGCATTCTAATTATTCGAACTTTCACTTCTGCGCCCTCGTAGTTTTTAGGCATTTCTCTTATGCAAAATCTCGTTAATATAAGATTATATTCGGTCTCATACACGTATGTGTTGACAGATTGTGATGCAACAGCTATAGTTATCTACATTCATCGGCTTTTAATTGCCATGTGTAATCAAATTTAATTGTTCCTTACGTGCGTGTATTGTTCCTACACAAGACTGTATAAATATCCAATCAAAGTTCAAATTTATCGTCGATATGATCTGTTAAATATTACTACTGGAAAAAGAACATTATCTTCTCATTAAAATATTTATTGAATTCATCATCTATGATCCTGATTTAATCTGTCTACATAATGCCCTGATTAATATAGCCGAGAGTGTATCTGAAACTCTCTCAAACATGTTGCGGTGTACAGATTGACCGGTAAGATTTCTTCTAACCGCATTGGCGCCAACCTTATTTTTGATATAATAGACCCTAATAATTAATACACTCCTATATGATACTACACACTAACGGGTATTGTATGAAAATAGAACCAGTAGCTGACCGCTTGATTAATACTAAATGTACATTTCTCCTCTGTAAATACACTTAATGGACAATATAATTAATACACCGATATTTATCTGTTTAACATAAAGTGCGGCGTCAGATTATTATTATATTTTGAAAGAATAATTAAAAATTTATTTAAAAATCATACCCAGAAAAAGCATTTGCTTATTAAGATAACAAAAAAAAATAGACATTCTTGCAAGTATCGAAACTGCCACAATTCGACTAAATGCGTTAGTTATATGTATATTGTACCTTGTTGAATAAGGACACACCCATGGACCAACGATGCTGAAGGTCTATTTTGCCATTTTTTTGTAATGATCTTTCTCGCACAATATGTATGTTCTTCGTTTAACCAAAATTGTTTGAAGTTAGAGCTTGGAGAATAAGTGACGTTGAGCAAAATTTGGCGAAAAGAGTGAGTAAGGTATATAAAATTTTAGTTGATGCGTTTTTTCGGAAATGACTGGCATTAGAAACTGTGTTGTAATAATAATATAATAGTTTCAATAACAGTACTAAAGAGTGTTCAAATTGCGCTGTTTTTTTAAGAATAAATAAAATATAGAAGGCGTACTGAATTTGTCAGAGTATGTGGGCATTTAAAAACTGTAAAGTATGACATTTATAAAAATGGCTTCTTACACGGTACAACAACGCGTTCAAATTGTTGAATTATTTTATGAAAATCAGCGTTCTCTGAGAAGAGGTTTTAGAAAATTACGTGAATTTTATGGTTTACATAATCGTCCATCTGAAAGCACTATTTGGTCGAATTATTAAAAAATTTCAAGAGACCGGTTCCGTGGAAGACCAAAAAAGTAAAAAATACAGTCGTAGTGGTCGTTCACAAGAAAACATTGGTTTGGTTCGTGAAAGTATTGCTGAAGATTCTAAAATATCCATTAGATGACGTTCACAATAACTTGGACCTAGTGGATCAACAACATGGCGTATTTTACACAAGGATTTAGGTCTGAAGGTATATAAGGTTCAAATACCACAGGAATTGAAACCATTAGATCATTTAAAACGTCGTTCATTTGTCAATTTCATCAATGGACGACCAGCTGATTTTTCTCAAAAGATAATGTTTCCTGATGAGGCACATTTTGAATCTGGTGGCTATGTTAATAAACAAAATTACCGTATCTACGGCGAGAAAACCTATGCATCCTAAACGAGTTACTGTTTGGTGTGCATTATGGTCATGGTGGTGTAATTGGACTTTACTTCTTTGAAAATGCTGCTGGTGAAGCTGTAACTGTCAATGGTATCGATATCGTCGAATGATAACCGAATTTTTGTGGTCTGAATTAATGAATATTAATCTAGAGGATATGTGGTTTCAACAGGATAACGTTACACCTCACTTTGCACACGAATCAATTGATTTATTGAGAGAAAAATTTCCTGGACGTGTAATCTCAAAAAACGATTATGTTAATTGGCCACCAAGATCATGTGATTTGGCACCGTTAGACTATTTTCTTTGGGGTTATGTGAAAAGTCAGGTTTATAAAAACAATCCACAATCAATTCTTGCTTTGAAAGATGAAGTTATTTGTGTCATTGGTGAGATAAAGTCTCAATTATGTCAAAATGTCATTGAAAATTTTAACAAAAGAGTGGACGTCTGTGGAGCTGCAAGAGGAGG
This sequence comes from Dermolepida albohirtum, assembly GCA_031893035.1. Classification (NCBI taxonomy): domain Eukaryota; kingdom Metazoa; phylum Arthropoda; class Insecta; order Coleoptera; family Scarabaeidae; genus Dermolepida; species Dermolepida albohirtum. Next base: position 222,784 of record JAVIWB010002168.1, read on the forward strand.
CCGTTTGGCAGATATTATTTTTCTCATATAAATGTCATCATTGATACTTTAATTACCAATAAAAAGTTTTTAAAAGTGAATGCAAATTATGTGTTTTATTTATTCTTAAAAAAACGCGAAATTTTAAACACCCTTTAGTTCTTCATTGCATCCAACAGATTTTTATAAGTATTTAAAGTAACAAAATAAACAATTCACTGGAACCAAAAACAAGGTAACTAAATAAAATAAACGTAACAAGATAAAATAAAATATGAGTAAAATAATCAAATAATAGTAATAAAAGGGATCCAAGGTGCACGCACTATATAAACACATCCGGTCTTGGCTTTACGCTTGTACACAGTCAGAGGAGATCTTATAAAATTTGCTCTAGCTCTGGGTATTGCGAAAGTGGAATTGTGCTTACTAGCTAGTTGTGGCGTATAAAACTGCAATTAGATAATTAATATTTACAACAAACTTTGTTATAAAGTCAAGAACCTAGAACAGTGACCATCTTGATGAGATCCCAGCGTAACAAAACCATGTCGTCAGTACAATTCTACGTGATTTAATCGAGTAGGGATATAAACTCTATTAATTTTAAATGATAAGAATTTTAAAAATTTACATTGAATTCTCTTACGAGACATATTGTTTCTAATATATAAAACACGTATTACATTTTACTAATTACAAAGGTAAAATACAAAGACTTTAAAATGTCTATATTTGTAAACTAATGCAGCAGAAGAGCCTAATGATTCAATATGTTTGTTAAAGGTAAACCTTGTATCAAATTGAACTACTAGATCAGTTTCTTTGATAGATTAGACAATGATTATTTATTTTATGTTGCGTAGATATAGGAGTAAGAGAACAATATTAAGAAACAGAGCAATATTTAGATACGTTAATATTTAATTTGCAAATACGTAGTACGCCAACCAATCAAAATATTCAGGTCGCGTTTTAAGTTTATAGCATAATAGGCACTATGATTTGAAAAATATAGCTTTCTATCATTGGCATAAGTCAATGGTGGGCAAGTTAAAGAACAAAGCTAATCATTAATGTAAAGGATAAATAGAAATAAACCCAAGTTAGAGTCCTGAGGAATTCCAGAAGTAGCAATTAATTTCTCAGAACTAAAACCACCGTAAAAGACATAATACCTCCTCTTGCTCAAATAAAATTCAATTCAAAAGTATAGAAACAGGGGAGAAAAAAGAAGAAAGTTTACGCAGTAAGATATTGTGATTTAAAGTAACGAATGCGCGGTAAAAATCCGTATATATAACATTAACCTGACCACGTCTATCCAAAATTTTACAAGTGCACTACGAAAAACAAATAAGATTAGAAACAGTTGATCTGCCTGGTACAAAAGCGAAGAGGTAAGCGAGAACATTCATTTTTATAAATACCAAAGTATGTAACTAATTCGAAAAATTGGACAAAATCGAAATAGTCTGATAAATTGATAAATACGACTGCGTCAACTTTTTTCGAACTCGACAAACTCTAGTACGATTCCAATTCTCAGGAAATTTAGTTGTTTTAATTACACCGTTGATAATTATCAAAAACGACTTAATTAAACATGCCGATATCTCCGAACAATGATACTAGGAATTAGATCATCTCCAGCTGTAGATTTAGTCGATAGTGTATCCGTAATTGTTAAAACGTCATTCTCATTCACTAGAGAAATAATGAAAGGTATATCTGTTGTTACTATTAGAACCACTAGAGAATTGTCGAGGGGTACTGGACTCCTCGTCAGACAAAATAAGTTTTCCGGATATTCTGGTTAAGTTACATTTGATATTCGAACATTTCCGTAAATCAGAGGAAGAAGTTTTTTTGTTGTACATTGTTGTTTGTTCCCTGCATATAATCACGACTACTTGAAGTAACCTGTAAGAAGTAAGTGTTCTTAAGTGGTCTTAAACGCTCAAATTCTTCATAACAAAACGAATGTTTAGCTGAAAGACATTTTTCTGCAAAATATTCCTTTCTTTGTAAATTACGTCTGATTTCCGTTGTAAATCAATGCGTAAAATAAGAACTATTAGAACATTTTCGGGGAACACGTTAATCAAAGATTGAATAAAGAAAACTATAAATCACGAAAGTTTGCCGGTTCGTATTTTGCAGTGTTATTAGTCGCTGCAAAATACGAACATACATATATCGGCATTTGAAAAAAAAGGGCGCAAACGTTTTTTTTCTAATAGAGTTACGCGCTACATCTTGTCAAGAAATCGTGAAAAAAGAGAAACAGACGTATGCAGAGCATGTGTATTATGTGTCACGTATAATACAGATAAAATAGTGTTTTGACTTTTGACTTACGAAGTTTGTCTTTTCTAGGGTTCCGATATTGTTATATTCCTTGTATTTTACCGCTGTTATTTGTTATTGTTATAACAGCTAATTTATCATATTTATTTCATCATCCTTGTAAGTTTACATTTTGGTAATCTACATAGGTAGCTTTTACATTTGTTATTTACAGGTTTACAAATTAAGTATAGAGTACATTATCGCATCTGACAGAAATATAAATATAGCATTTAATTTGACATCCTCACTTCCTGTCGATATCTTACTTCATACATCATCACATAATCGGAAAACATTCCTGCCTTAAACTATACAAAATTTATCCATAGATTTATTGACATCCGAAAAGAATTTCATGCAGTTTGAACTATCCGAACTATTAAATTAAAATTTGCTTAATTGAAACCATCACAAATTGAGAAAATGATGGCTGGGTGACAGATGTTCTCAGGAACAAATGGAGTGTCTTCATTATCAACATTAATATTGAATTCATAATTGGAAAAAAAAACCCTAAAATATTATCGATACGATTTCCCACATCATTATATTGCTTTATATTGGGAATATTTACTGTTATTTAGTGAGGAATTCTTAAATGAATGAGAAGATTAATAAAATGAGGAACGCTGAAATTTCACATTATAATAAAAAGTTGATCAAGTAAGCTTCCAACGCATAAGTAATCATTCCCTAACAGATCAGGGAAGATATTACACCAACAATAACTCTGAATGAGGAATGAAATATAACTATTTCATGGTCTATTTAGATTCGTTTTAAGAAATAAATTTCTTCAATTTGTATAATGGAACGGTCTAATATCCGTAATGATTTGTTAACCGTTTGAACCTATGTAAGATATACTATAGAAATTCTTATTATTGGAGAAGAATACATGAATACGGCTAATTATTTCAATAGCAAACAGAAATCAATACGGCATATAATCAGAGAGGCCACAAAGGGAAATGGGACGGGAGCAGCTTTAAGTTTTAGCGGTTGAAATGAATGTGTATTTTGTTAATAATGGTGTGTTTGTGAGTTCCTCGATACAAGCGGCTGGCGTTGATATCCTAGTTCAGCAAAATAGGATTGACAATAACATATGATACCTGGGTCCAGCGACTGATATTGAATTAATGGAATTTACGAAAACTTAAACAATACTGAAGACGTACAACTGAATATTTTTAGAAACTTGTTTAATATTTTCTTACATCTTCAATTCATTACTTGATGTAATTAAAATTTTAGTATCGTTCGCATAACAAACCATTAAATTATTATCGATTCTTATATAATGTATCGCTTAAATAATCAAAAATAACTCTACTGACTCTACTTTTTATTGGGATACACTATGATCAAGTTTATATTTGGCTTTTTGATATTTGCATTTACTTACTAAGTAGCCGTATCAAAGATATTCGAAGGGCTTCATGCTTTGGTATAACCTGTAGTGTATCTTACTCATTTTTAAGGCACGTACGTTACACATTCTTCAAAAGGGAAATAGTAAGTTCGTGATAGAAATTAGTGTAATTGTAATATATTAAAAAGATATATCAATGCATCTAAATTACTACACTTCCTTTAAAGTTTTAAAAACCCGTATAAAAAAGGTAAAAATTCTAATAAATGTGTTTAATATGCAAGAATCAGATTTCCGAAGAAAACACCGATACAACTTGAGCAACTGCAATATTTGGGAAAAAGATTATTCTGCTTTGATAAGCATATTCTAAAGTCGGTTTACTCTCATTTACCAGAATATGAAAACACCCTTTTCCAAAAGTCAAAAAACAAAATGATCTGCTTTAAATTCTTTTAGTAGCTCATTGCAAATGAAGACAAAATATTGTGAATGGAAATGAATATTCAATTCTAGATTGGTGCAATATTTAGTATAAATTTGTAACAAATTCCATGGTATTAGATTTTTCCGTTACGTAACTCATGCGTTTTTATATAATGAATAATATAACTTTGTCCTACGAGATATACGCATTTGACCTGTGGGTAGGATTGGATGTGTAACAGGACTACAGCAGTACCTAACAAATACAAACAAGGTAACATGGAAATATTCAATACTTGCTACTTTAGACAAATAATAGTAGATATGCTCTGCCTTGTAATGGCCAACCAATTGAGTAAGAACGAAAAATTGCCTGCAATCCTATGACATTGTTCTTTTATTTAGAACTCGCACAATTCAGGAGAACATCACACAATTGCTTGAAAGAAAACAAGTGAAAGAGGATGAGTATGTAATAGGCCTATTATCTATAACCTTTGTAATACCTAGTAAAATATTATTAATGATAAGTTATATGATTGACGTAGTAGTCTGATGAACACAAAAAATAACAGAATAAATTAACTTAAGAAAATTTATTATGTCATGAATTTACAATATATATTTTATTTATCTATTGCGAATTTTGTGACAATGTTGTCAAAAAATTCACAAAAGGTAAATAAAATATGTATTGTATAATTCTTGTAGATAATATGTATGTATGTATGTATAATATATTTAATATATTAATGTTTAATTTTAAAATATTTAAAATTATTTGCGAAATATGAGATTCTAACATGTAAATTGTATTTTATTATTGAAAATATTTAACGTAGCATTTTTTTTGTACGAGAGCTTTAAGAGCTGCAGGAGTTATTGGATGAAGATACAATCCAAACTCAAAAACAATTGGCAGAAGCGTTAAATGTGGCCCAAGAAACGATTAGCGACCGATTATGAGCAATGAGACAAATCCAAGAGATAGGAAAATGGGTGCCACATCAATTGAATAACAGGCAAATGGAAAATCAAAAAATCGTCTATGAAATGCTGTTTCAAAGGTATGATCGAAAGTCATTTCTGCATCGAATAGTAACGGGTAATGTAAAATGGATTTATTTCGAAAATTCTAAACGCAAAAAATCATGGCTATCACCTGGCGAAGCCGGCCCACCGATTCTAAGACCTCTAAGGCTCTGTGTTTGGTGGGCCCAGAGTGGCGTGGTTTATTACGAACTGTTGAAACATGGTGAAACAGTTAATACTGTTCACTACTAATAACAAATTATCAATTTGATATTGATAGAAAAACGTCCAAAATGAGCTCAAAGACAGGTTAAAGTTAAAGTCTCATACAACAAAACCGGTCAAGAAAGCGTTGAAAGCACTTGATTGGGACATTGCCCTGTCCGACTATCACCTTTTCGCATCAATGGGACACGCGCTTGCATAGCAGCACTTCACCAATTGCGTTAGAAAATGGTTCGATGAATGGTTTTACTCAAAGTAGAATAAAATGGCCAATACGTGCAGTAAATAAATTTCCTATTTTCTTGAAATGTATATAATTTTATTGGAATTTTCATTTGGTGTGCCGCAAAATAAATAAATTCTCCTAGCCCTATGCGTCGTAAGGTAAAAAAGTTTGACAGATACTGTACTAGAGTACTTTCCTTTTTAGAGAAGTGTATAGAATTGATGTTATACATTGAATCGTATAGAAAATATGAAGAAAAATTCCCTAATTTTACTCCTAATATTCGCTATAAAATAATGAACTAAGGTGCTGTATCATAATGAAAGAGCGCAGTGCATAATTTATGTATAATATCTAATGCGGAATCTTGCTAACTTATTACATTCAGAAATAAACGTGTGTCCTTAATGCACTGTATACTGCCTTAAAATATAAAAATCAAAAACTGTTATTATTTCCCACTGGTCGAAAAAACCGAAACACAAAAGGATAAAAGTTATAGTTAAAATAAGACGACCAACATTATTAAGAAAAGGAAAGAATATACAATACTATAATAGCGTTATGTGTGAAAAGGATATGATTTATTTTGAGAAAAAAATTTGTCAAAACGCGATTCTAAATTAGATAACAAACATGGAATTTCTCATCTACCACCTACTATTCCCGCGTTTTTGATTTTATTTCCATAAGCGCCGAGATGGCAGCTGATCAAGGATATTGGCTTTAAAACGTAATCCGAAATCCGCTAATATTATCGGATCTTCGTTTCTCAAAACCACTAAATTTTTAGCGGTACACTAGTCATTTGTCGCAGTATACTACTGTGTCGCGGCATACAGTTTGACAGGCACTGCTCTAAGCAGAAGCATAGCACTAGAAGTCTAACATTCATTGTATTAGGATAGAATTTTACTTTTGCTTTTAAAGGTATTGTGTTCTTTTTTTTTCTTTAAAAGCAATTACTATTTTTATTTTCATTTTCACATAGGTACTTACAATTTTACAAAGCTTCATAGCACTAAAATAAATCACTATTTGCTAATTACTTGTCGCTAACTTACTGGACTGAACGTTTCGGAGGGTGTTTTTTTTTGGAGGCGGAGAACTGTAAATTGAAATAAAATACAGAAAAATGTTTTTAATATCCATGAAATTACGTAAAAGACAATTTTATGGCATTAATGTTTGAATATGATTTCGGGCATGTGGCCGGCGTGGCTAGTACGTACATGACGTAATCTGGAGGTCCAATTTTCACCCACTCTTCGCAGTAAATTAGACTGTATTTCGGCAATAAAGCGTCGAATGTTGGCTTCCGAGTGCTCAATTGTTTCAGATTTATCGGCGTAGACATGCGACTTTACATATCCCCAGAAAAAATAATCTAATGGCGTCAAATTGCACGAACGAGGTGGCCAGTTAACAGGTCCATTTCGTGAAATTAATCTTTTATCAAATGTTTCTTTCAGTAAATTAATTGTATCGCGCGCTGTGTGATATGTGACGTCGTCCTGCTGAAATTAGAAGTCTGCAACATTAATGCCTTACAATTGAGGAACGAAAAAGTTAGTAATCATGTCTCTGTACCGCTCATCGTTGATTGTAACGTTCTGATCATTATCATTTTTGAAGACGTATGCACGATTGGACGATTATGAGTACCATAAAATGCAAGTAATGCCCGACGAGTTTCTCGAATTGAACCATATTTTTCAAAATAAATTTGATCAATTTGCTAACCTTGTTCCGGCGTGAGTCTATTCATAATGAATTGCCAAACCAAACTAACTCCAAAACAACCGAGAATTGTCAAATCGGCACAGAAAACAGTATTGCCAATTTAAAGTTCTCCACCTCCAAAAAAAAAACACTTTATGAATAGTTTTAGATAAAAATAAGAAATCGCCCATAGAGACAATACACAGGAATCGACTTGGTAATTATGCAACAGGTATTTGTTTTTTGAAAACTACTAATCAGTGCGATCTGTTATAATAGTAAAGAAAGAAATTAAAGAAAATTGATATCTACTTGTGCTATTTGTATGGTCGTCATTGTATATATCTATGGTTGAGATTTGCAGTAAATAACTTCTAATTTAGTCGTATAACCATTTAACCTATCTGGGTACTTATTTGTTTCATTTAATGGGGTCAATTAACCTAACACAATAACAATGAAAACATTTTATCAAGCCTTTACATAATTCTAAGCCAATTAGAATGTATGTATAAATAATTAGCTACCATATTAGTATTCTCTTGTAATCTATCGTTTCCATTATTTTAATCACCGTGAACGGTCCACCTCTGCGGTGCCATTGGCCGTTTACAATATTGGAGGCAGTCTGTGTGCTCGCTATTGGCTCAAAGGCATTCACCGGCCAGGTGAAGTAGACTTTTAGAATTTACAGACAGCAGTTTCCTACAGGTAGTAGGCTGCGACGCTTGATTTGTAATTGTGTGTGTTTATTTGAGTTTTGTAATTTTGGTTACTCCTTCTGCCACGGCTCTGGGTGAGTGTTTGTCTATCTTCTTATCTTTTTTTTTGTGATAACTCGAGTGCACGGGAGAAATGTTGTTTTGTTCAGTGCAATTCTAATATTGGTTACTTTGAAGTACTGCGTTGGCAGTCTGCCGTCGGTTATTGTGTTTTTCGGAATTTGTGATTGGCCTATTGTTAGTTAAAATAATGTACATACGTGAAATGGGGGAGAAAATCATTTATCTCTATAAAAGAAGTTGTTAAGAAGTTTTACCCTTAAAATTTTATACGAATTTACCAATTTCCTGGAAATTTTTTTCATATTAATTTTCAATAAATATTTAGTTTAAAATTTCGATTATTGTAAAGGAAGACATTATTAACAAAGACATTAACAGGTAATGATATTAATTGACTTCAAGTATTATTTTTCTGTCTACAACTTAAGAAATGTAACAACATATAGCAATCATATTATATATTAATCAGTCTTTTGTTTATAAAAATAACAGAATCCTATTGCAATTAATTAATGTATAATTATAGAACTTACTTCTAATAAGTCAAATTCTGAAGTATATTTCTATTAATATTCGAAAACTATAACGAATATAACAAAATTATCAACGACAGAAAACCAAAGTACAAACAGGCACAATTTAAGTCCAAAAACAGCTTAAGAAAGCTAAATTTAAAGCTAAGAGGTAACAAATGTTTTGTATTAATCAAACAAAATATATTTCGTTTGGCAAAAAATGCTCAATTCTATTTTACCCAATATGGGCCAAATTGAATGTTGGCAACAAAAAAGATATCTAAAAACTTATGTTGGTATCTTTGAATAGTTTACCAACTTGAATTACTTACATTATTTATTTGTAGATCGGATTTTTAATGATCTTTCTAATTATTTTCAAAAATTTGTTCCTTACAAATTCATCCACGTTTCTCCTTAATTTACGACTTAGAGTCGACCATGAATGTATTTTAAATTTGCTTTCCAATATTGCGTGAGTTATCATATAACAATTTATACCTTATATGCAGTGTTTACATTTTATGCGTTTTTGTTTTCACGAGTGTTAGATAAGATAGTAGGGTCACATTATATCTTATCTATTTATGATTGTGACAGCATAATTATGGTAAATATTAATTAGTTGTTTTTGAGTTAGCAAAGCACATTGCGCAAGCTTTAACATTTGTCACTTGATTCTTTCATTCTGAGTTTCACGTTTTTAGGAATGCTATTTGTTACTACGATATCTGGTCCTTCGTTTGTTAATAGTTAAAAAGCATTGCATATATTTATTTTTGTTTTCATTGAAATGTTTGCCTCTACTCTAGCAATGTTTGTTTTTGGCTAATTGATTTCTTGTTTAGTATTTTCTCTGATTTAAGATATTTATTCCAATCAAGATTAATAATTTTAAAAACGAAGATATGTCATAATTAGTATTTATATCTGTTTCACTGATAATATACAATAAATGTAAGATAAACATAAAAACGAATGATATATTCATAGATTCTCAAACCAGAATTTGAGTATTTCTTCCAGTAATTATTTATAACCTTCGCCCTTAACATTATGAAGCATTAGATTACCGTTAGATTTCAATATCGAAGGAAATTTGGCAAGACAACAAAACCTGCATTTTATAATCTGGATTAGCGATGTTTAAAACACTATATCATCAAAGGAATTTTTGGTTTGTTAGTCTTATTCAGACCGATCGCTTCAGAAAATTCCTCCACGGATCCGTCCAAAGCGATAGACACAAAAAGCAATATCGTCAACCATTTACAGACGTTTATGATCAGTGGATAGATTTAAAAGAACTCTTTCTAGCTAATTTTAAACGAAAATTTAAATGGTACCGAAACGGTTTACCACCAGATGTACGAAGTTGCTAGCAAATTTCCACAAGGTACACATACATTGTAATTTCAAGAGGAAATTTTCAAAATGACAAAATGATTGAATAATAGAGGAAGTATGTATTTAAGTAGGATATTGATTGAATATTAATATGCTTTTATGGGAGTAATGATAATACATGCAATAGTATTTTACGAGATCATCGAGATAATAGATTCTCAACAAATATGGCCGAATATGGCAATATTTTCACGACCGTTAACAATATGAAAGAACTTTGTATTGTTTTTTCTCGAAAGTGAAGTTTTTAAGGCAACTGCAGTTTTAAACGGTATGTCAAATGCAAAAACTTATTAAAAATAAAAGAGAAACGTCTCAGAAAGAATTTTTAGATTTGTATTCAGCGTTTTTGAAAGATCTAAAAGAATTAAAGAATCCAGGTTTGAGTTGCTTTTTAAAGAATACAAATAAAAAATTCTTTGTTCGATAATTAGAAGATATTACATGCACAAATAATTTGACGAGATGATAAATTAGTTCAATTTATTTATTATGTATTGATTATTGTTATCATGATGGAGACTACAAAAAATCCTTCTTTGTCATTTGTGGTAGCCGGGCAAATATCAATGCTTTCATGGAATGTTACATCGTTATTAAAAGTTTAAAACTTGTTCATTAACGACGCTCATTTATAAGTTTCACCGTTTTTTTAGGATTTCGCCTGTCTAGTGTTACAATCACTATTTTTCTAATATATTAATATGTACCACGCACGAAATATTGTTGAATATTTGTAACGAAAGCCTATGAATCACAGAATGATATCATTTGATGATTAGTGCGAGAATTTTTACACGAAATAGTTTAGTTTATGTATGATTCTAAAGCGAAAAGGGTTGCTTTTTATTGCACCTATACAAGGATGACTAAACTCTCAACATTTAAAATCTAAAGAAAATGGAATAAGTTATTTGTCTGCGATAAATATTTGCATTTTTTGGAGCTATAGACAAGCATTTGAGCACTAAATGACACATAGACAACAAGGCACGGTTGGTACCCTATAAAATATTTCTTTTCGATCTTATATTTTTTTATGCACGTGCAATGCGCTCGGCAAACATTAGTTTCACATATATTAGCAAAAATATGTAAAAGCTAGACAACTATCCAGTAGACGTACATTTCAAAGTAAAAGACTACATAACCGAGTATTTGAAAATGGTATACGATTAGAAATTGCAAATAAATGATGTTGATGATATTATGGGCATAAAAAAGAACAATGTTTTGATATTTGCCATGAAAGCAGGTAAACTGACAGCACCATATCTCATTGCACCTCAAAAACTGCAAGATGCCAATGTTAAATGTATACTGCACCTTACATAGAGAACATGTATTTTAATATCAATAATCACGCCTCATTATTCCTTATAACTGATGCATCTCATATATGGGGAAAGACAGAGTTTGATCAAAAAGCATTTTTCTCAAATTATTACATCTAAGGTATATAATTCACGGTTTACACTTGTTAACAGAAAATATTTGAAAGAGTTGCTCACGTGTAAACAAATTAATATAAAGGGCGAAACAAATTCTTTTCAGTCACCAAAGCGCATAGAAGAGCGCAGAGCTTGTGCTTAGTCTTCAGTTTCCTGAGTCAATTCTAACCAAATGGGGTAGTGGCTATCCGTTTCACTATAATAAATATTTTCATCGACTCAAATCTGTTATTATGAAGTATAGTCCTGGTGATTCTAATGTAAGCAGAGAATTCTAGCAGCAGTTTGAAGTTCTTCGAGTTACTAGTGATTTAAGTACACAAATTATACCCAATAGATGAGTTGTAATATATTAGTTTGTTATATTCGGGTTTTTTTTATATTATTGACAGCTTTAATCACAATATTCAATAATCAATACCTAAATCTTGCTAATAAAAAGTTATATAATGTGATAAATAAGATTTACAGATTACAGTGAATTCCATACTATTCATCACCATATTCGTGATGGATATTCTTCTAGTTAATAGAAGTTATTTAAATATATACTTTATCATAGTGATCTAGTAATATATTATTTAGTGACACTACATTGGAAACATTGATTATGCTACACATGTGCCTTTTGCACATCCATTTTTATTTTATGTAGATTAGTTCATGTTTATATAAATGTGTATAGGACATAAGTATATTTAATTTTTCGTAGATATGTAGAATATTTACTAAATCTTCGGCAAAATTCAGGGTGTTGTTCTTCTAGAACTTTTTAAGGTTTTTTATCCTCGGATGATTTTCAGAAAAGCGTTTTGTTTCGAGGATACAGGGCGATGGAGGTGTTCGAAAAGAAAACGTTACTGTATTACTTATTATTTCACGTAAAAATAGGATGCATACACACAATCTTATCCACATTGACTGCCGAACTCTTTCAAAAACACCAGCGTTGTTTTCTCAAACCTTTTCAGTTTCCGCAGGAATAGTGTACACTAATGTTCTTAAAAGACCTCATCAAAAAAATCCAAAGAATTTAAGTTTGGGAATCGAGCAGGACATAAGTGATGTTTACGTCGACCAATCCAGTAATTTTCATATGTTGCGTTTAGAAACTCACGAGTAACCATATTCAAATGTGCTGATGTACTATCGTGCATAAATTACATTATATTTCCCATTGCCCCTGGTAAATTCTCTAGAAACCCAAGCACTAATTCTTTCTAAATATTTTGATATATCTCGCTTATAAATCTTGCTGGTATAAATAACGGTTCAATTAACCAGTCATCCATAATTCCAACCCAAAAGGTTAAAGAAAATAGATGTTGAAAACGATCTTCTAGTACCGCATGTGGGTTATGATCAACTCACACATGGTTATTATGAAAGTTACTAACTGCATTTCTTGAGAAATGTGCTTCATCGGTGAAAAGAATCAGCTCCTATATATACTGGGTGTACTATGACATGAGTGCCGCTGCTTAAGGGTGTGCTACTCAAGCAATTTCAAGTTAAAAATGCCTAATAAACATATCCCCAAAACTCTGTCGTAACTGAGATGCAATTTTTTGTAGTTTTAGGTAACCCTACTACTGCCGGTAGTGTGCACCGCTGTAAAAAGAAATCTCAGTGAAAATCATTTAAAAAGAAGTCGCTTTAGTGAATTAGTTGTTCAAAATGCTTATCTAATGCTGTGTACATAGTCTAGCTATTGTTAGAATTGAATAGGTAGCTCGGCTAACGGTCTCAGAATCAGCATAAATAGTTTTTGCAGCACGCATAATTCTAGCAACAAGTTGTTCTCTGTTTTCAAGTTGTTCAGCATAAACCAAATTTTTTAGCCTTGCCCATAACAAATAATGTAGAGAATTTGGTAACTTTGGCGTCCAACCAACTGCCGAACCTCTTTCAATCCACCGGTTCGTATAATTTTGTTTAAGAAAATCTATTACTTGTCTATCAAAGTACAGAAGTCGGCCATTGTGCTATATCCACATTCGTCGTCTTAAATTAAGATATCATCATCCAGTAATATTGTAAGGTCATTTTTCAGAAAATATAAATAACAGTGAGACGTTCTTAGTTTAAAAACTAGCTAATGAGAAGGTCGTCAATAATTCCACCAAACATTCACCGAAAATCTAAAGGAAAAAAATATCTTGAAAATGGGATTGTCTAGTTTGTTATCAAAAACTTCAAATGCTTGTACTTCAGTTATAATAGAGTTTTGGGCATGTCATGGGATACCAGGTATATACATACATACGTATACATATATATATATATATATATATATATATATATATATATATATATATATATATATATATATATATATATATATATATATATATATATATATATATATACATATATACATATACGTGTACATACGTATACAATAATATTCGAGAATATTATATGTTACATAGTTAACACTATCCTTTATATGTGTTTTCTCTATAATATAGTAGCGCGCAGTAACAATAAATTTTAAATGTTAAAATTAAATTATTTTTACGTGTGCAATATCACAAAATTTGTATTTTAATATTAAATATTGTATCTACCGAATAACGAAGCCGCACCGTCAAATGCGAGAAACTGACCAGGTCTACTCATAAATCGTCTGAGAATGAGCTAAACTTTCTCAAACAAAATCGGATTCCGTTCAGTTATTATGAACATATGTTAAAAATGACCACCACTCTGGAAGACCAAATTTTGTGATCACGATATGATTTTAGAAGATTGACGAATTGGGTTCGAGCATATTGCAGAAGAGAAATCAAAGAGCTAAAGGTGTGTGCCTTTTTCAAGATAATTTCTGCTCACAAGTCGTTGATTGCACTGTAAAAATTAATGAAATTGGCTTTAAATTGGTTGATCACTCTATTCTCAGGATTTAGCACCGTCAGACTATTGTTTGTTCCTAAAATTGAAAGGATATTTGAGTAAAACATTTTGGACAAGTGGTCGATACATATGTGCTGTTTTGAAGTAGTTTGCAGGCCAAAATAAAAATTTTTTAGTTTTACTTCATGAACGTTCTGCTAAATGTGTAACTATAGAAGGAGATTACGTTCTCTCGTACATCAAAAATTTATTAAGAAAATGATTAATGCATACAGTCATGAACAGAAGCATTTAATAAGTGTTTGGAAGAAGAAGCATTTCCACAGGCTTTAAATTAGCCTATTTATAACCAAGTAGGCACCAGTGAATGTAAGAACCATGGTATTAAAAGCACCTTATCATCGACATCTTAAATCTTGCAACAAACCAATATCTAGCAAATTAATTAAATATTTGCAAAAAGGCAGATTTGTCGTTAGTGATAATATCGGTTAAGCATGTATGACAGTTGTAATGAAGGTGTGCAAGTCCAAAAACAGATGTTCGATCTTATGAAAATACATAATTCACTTAGTAAAGTGAGAGGGAAATATTTCTAGATAAATTGTACTATTATGGAAGTAGAGGCGGAATGGAGTGCCGCAAGGATTAATTTTTAAACCTCTGCCATTCATAATAATAACAAATGACATTTTTCCAATATGAATAAGTAAAACCTAAGCTGCTTGTGTGCTAACGACACATCTATACTGATAAGTAGTAAATCAAGAAATGTACTTGACCAAATGTCCATTGAATGTATGGATAAAGCTACTACTAATTAGTTCGAAACTAACTAATAAAGTAAAATTGAACGTATAAAAAAACACAAACCTTAATACTCTGACGTGACAATCATCAAGAAGTTTTTTGGAATGTTTCTAGACGAAAGCCTACGATAGTAAGCGCACATAGATAAATTTGCAAACACATTATCATTGGATAATAATTACTATTCGTACAATAAAGTCTATAACGACTGATCATGTTGCGAGACTGATTTATTTCGACATGCTGTATTACAAGTACGTGCCGATGAGATATTGTTTTGGAGTCGGTCATCAAATGCAATTCGAATATTTTGGCTCTAGAAACAGGCATGATGAAACGTTATGAAACATACAGCATAATAAATCAAATAAAGGTTGGTTTAGAAAAGAAGATAGACTTTCTCTAACAGTGTTACAAATAAGTACAAGACGGGGAAGAACTGCGCTTAATATTTCATACCTTTACTTGTCAGTACCTCAAGGATGTACTAACTATTGGGGTCTGAAACTGTACAGACGAAGGAAATAAATGGTGTGGGTTTCCATATTCAAATAAAAATATTAGCAATAGAAGAATTTTTCAATGTTGTTTAGCAGATTTCATTATAGGCTGACATATTTTATCTTATTTTATTAAATGTTTTTAATCTCTTCTTTGTTTACGTATTAAATTTGTTTTATTAAGAATTTTGTATTTACACTACTGTTTTGTATTATATTTTTATTTTCTTACATACATAATGCAATGTTTTAATTACATTAAAAAATTTCAGATTACAATTTTGGGGAATCGATTGGCGGTAATTTTCATAACAAATTTTGAATAATGCTTTGAGTATTCGAACTAAAAATTTGTATTTAAATTGTAAGAGAGTAACTCTATATTATTATTGTATATTTTCTTCCAAAATCCAGTTTGTAACAAATAATTTAGAAAAATATGAAATAATTAATTTTCCTTATAGTTATATTGACTGGGAGTATGACGATGAAGAAAATTAAACATTTAATCGACGCTACTGTAGGGGTATCCAGTCGAACACTGTCTTATTGATTTCACAATCGCGTAAGAGACGAGCACTTTTCAGTTGATCGACTAGTATGCGTTAGTAAACTAGAGACCTCACTTGGCTTGTCATGGTTATTATTAATGATACTTAAGCAAACATTTTGCTTCATTTTCACTTAAATATGTTTTATTTTTGGTATTTTTTAAATCTGCATTCCTAAAATCTGAATCTAATTTACAAAATATTTATTGCTATTGTTTATTAGTATATTATTAGTATTTCGTGGTTGTTTTATGTGGCAGCTGCCTCATGATACGTATTCAATCTCACACATTCTTAAAATGATACTTGGACCTATTTTATTTTAAATATACTATGCAATAACAAAAAACAAGTCACTTAGAAAAAGTACATATTTTTAAACCAATTGATAAAAGGGTAGTAAGAAAAATTGTGTTGTTTCTTGTCGAACTCTCATGACAAAATTCGTTATCTTGAATCAGTTTAGTTTGGTTTTTTGAATGGTATAATCTTTAGTTGTGAAATAGTGTATTAAAATGTTTAAATTATTGCCGATTAAGTGATTTTAAAAGGGGTTGTATCATTGGATTACATGAGACAGTTATTGCATTTCGTAAAGAATGCGTATCCAAAGAAAAAATGCAAAGTAATATAGGGTGTTTTTTAAGAGCTGGAGAACTTAAAATGATAATATAAGACAGAAATGTTGTTGGAATGAAATTTTTTTATTATAATCTGGTAGATAATTTCATAGCATTTATTTTTTAAATATCATTTCCGGCATATGTCCGCCGCGGCTACGAGTTACATGGTCCATTCGATCAGTCCAATATTTGACTACTTTTTCCAATAAATTTGGCGTCAATGGTGGCTTAAATATTGACTTCCAATGCTTCAAGAGTTGCTAGTTTATCGGCATAAACTAATGACTTAACATAGCCCCATAAAAAGTAATCCAGAAGCGTTGAATCGCACGAACGAGGGGGTTAGTGAACAGGACCACTTCTAGAAATAAAGTTATCACCAAATTGATTTTGAAATAAATCGATTGTTAAACGCGGTGTATGGCAGGTTACGCCGTCTTGTTAGCTGATTAATTTTTGGAAACAAAAATTCAGTCAGCATGGCTCGATAGCGTTCGCCATTCACCGTAATGGCAGCTCCTTCTTCATTTCGAAAGAAATAAGGACCAACGATGCCGCCAGCGTGTAAATCGCACCAAACAGTCAATTTTAATGGATGTAATGGTGATTCGTTAACAGCTTGAGGATTGTCTTCGGTCCAAATAGGACAATTTTGCTTATTGACGTAGCCATTTAACCAGAAATGAGTTTCGTCACTAAACACAATTCTTTGATAAAAATTCTCATCTTCGGCCAGCTTCAAACGAGTCCGATCAGCAAAAATGCGACGCAAACGATGGTCGTTTAACTTCAATTCTTGCACGAGCTGTATTTTATAGGCACGTAAACCAAGACCCTTGCATAAAATTTTCTACGCGGTCAAAGGACAAAGGCCAACAAGTTGAAAACGACGACGAATCGACATTTCGGCGTCTTCTTCGATAGTTCGCGCTACAGCAGCAATATTCTCTTCGGTACGCACATTTCTTTGTCTTATTGATGGTTTTGAATCGAGAAGAGTAAAATTAGTGCGAAAACGATCAATAACTGCACGAATTGCTTGCTTACTAGGACGATTATGTTGACCGTAAAATGGATGAAGTGCTCTATGAACTTCGCGAACAGATTTATTTTTTTCAAAATAACAAAGCCATTTGAATAGTCAAAGGTACATTTACGAAGTTCCAGAATTATTTGTTTTACCATTTATTTAAGGGCTGCAGTTGTTACATTATTATTTCTGCAAAAGGCCAACATCAATATTCTCAATATGTCTGCGCAGACGCCAGGCCTATGACCCATAGAATATATGCGAGATAGGTCGAAGGGTTGGTATACTTCCTAACCCTCCAATGAATTTACAACAGTTACGTGATGGCCAACAAGTTGCTTGAAATGAAATTCATAGGACATCTTATTAAACATGCCTGGACGAGTAACAGAGTGTGTTTCGATTCATTACTAAATTTGCTCTATAAATAATACGAATTTTCCAATGAAAATTTAATCATTTGTTATTTTCAAAATAGTAAATATGTACGAAATTTAATTTAAAAAGTGTAATTTTACTGGGTGATTCGTTTTTTCCTCACAATATGTTTAAAGTTCATACCATAGCTTGTTCGTAGTGATTATTTAACTGATATAGACATATTTTGGTATCGTTGACATTGCAATCATGGAAGACGTGGCTAGATTACAATGAACTATCATTTTTTTTTTGTTTAAAACTTCTGGTATACATATATGTTTAATTCTGTATTATTAATTCATATAAAATTTAGTTAAATATATATATTAAATAAGTTTTAAACATCGAAGTTGAAGTGGAGTATGAGGGGTGTACATATTTATTGTTTCTGGTTGTGTTATTATATCAGTTGTTATTTATGAAGACGATTCATTTTTAACAAGAGGGTAAATGTAGTAGTTTAATTCGGAAAGGAAGAAAGAAAGATAGTAGATTGTTGAATACTGTATTAAATAGACTTCCAGTGGAATTACATAAACCAGGGTATAGATTTTGTGGTCCTGGAACAAAATTAAAATAACATATTGAAAAAGGTTGTGAACTTTTTGGATGAGGCTTGTAGAAACGCCACAATACGCATTTAAATAAAAGGTTGAAATATACGAGGGAGCGTTTTTATATTCGCGGAATGAGCGGGTTGTAGAGGGGTGAGTAGGCGCATTGGGGGCGTGGCCTGTGCAGCGACTCATGATTAGTATAAATACGAAGTTTTATTGTTATTAGACAGTTAGTCTTTGAGCTATCGTCAACCAAGTAACATAATCAGGAGTGAAAAGTGAAATATGGAAAAAATCGAATATCGTGCCGTTATAAAGTTCCTTACCAGGCAAGGAAAATCAGTCGCGACCATAATGAATGAAATGTCATTGGTTTACGGCGACTCTTGTCCAGGAAAAACCATGGTGTACAAGTGGCATAGTTTATTTAAACAAGGAAGGGAATCCCTTGAAGACGACCCGAGGCCGGGCAGGAGCATTGAGGTGACCACGCCAGCACTTATCCAAAAAGTTGAACAAATTGTACTCGAAGATGCTCGACTAAAGAAGAAACAACTCGCAGAAATGGTTGGAGTATCCGATACAACAATTTTTAAAATCCTACACGATCATCTCGGCATGTCTAAGGTCAGCGCAAGATGGGTGCCGAGAATGCTCATGCCGCCGCAAAAATAACAGCGCGTAGAGTGTTCGCGTGCATTTTTGGACCTCTGTAATGAAGACAAGGATGGTGTATTGAATGGAATTGTTACTGGAGACGAAATTTGGGTTCATCATTATGAACGTGAGTCCAAACAAGACTCCATGCAGTGGCATAAAAAGGGCACAGCACCTCCCAAGAAATTTAAAGTTTCACAATCAGCTGGGAAACTCATGGCAACGGTATTTTGGGACTCGGAAGGAATATTGTTGATTGATTATAAAGATAAAGGTGTTTCTATAACCGGAGAATATTACGCTTCAATATTAGAGCGACTAAACGAAGCCATTAAAGAGAAAAGACGGGGAAAATTGACAAAAGGTGTTCTGCTTTTGCACGACAACGCCCCCGTCCACAAGAGCCGCGTTGCGCTAGCTGCCCTGCATAAGGTGGGCTTCGAAATTGTGAATCACCCACCCTACAGCCCAGACCTGGCCCCGAGTGATTATTACCTGTTTCCGAAAATGAAAAAAGAGCTGCGGGGTAAAAAATTTACTGCCGATGATGAAGTCAAGGAGGCAGTTTCGGCGTATTTTGCAGATAAAGAGAAATCATTTTTTTATGAGGGTATAAATAAATTAATTGAAAGATGTGAAAAATGTATCCGTCTTGCAGGTGAATATATTGAAAAAGAAAAATAATTTGTTTTTTTTATTTCCACCCCTTGTCCCCCATTCATTCCGCGAATATAAAAACGCTCCCTCGTGTATTACCCTACTACTAATGCAATTTGATCTATTTCAATCAAGTTTTATTCAACTCAAGGAAAATTTATTCAAATATTTGATCTTAAGATGTGACAGAACATCATTAGAAGACGATCCGCGCAGAGGATACCCAACCACATCTGTAAATGAAACATTGTTGCTGTAGAAAGCCTATTCAAAGATGATAGGCGAATAAGTATTGGTGAAATTAGTGTTAGTGTAGATGACGAATTACACGATAGGTTCATAAGATGTGATACGAACGTTTGAGAGTGAATAAAGTTCTAGTCTACTGCGTACCAAGTTTGTTTTTACCAGAACAGAATCTCAACAGGTCTGACACATTCTGCTAACTTAAACATGACGTTCCAATAAATCGTTTGAATGAAAATAAGATATATTGTGCTCTTTACAAGCCTCATCCAAAAAACTTACACCCTTACTACCTCTTTCAAGACGTTTATTTACTTTAATCCTAGCACCACAAAATCTATATCCCGGTATATCTAATTCCACTGGAAGTCTATTTATTACAGTATTCTACAATCAACTACCTTCCTTTCTCCCTTTCCGAATTAAACTTGTACGTTTGCCCGTCAGCGCCACTTTATTAAAAATAAATCGTCTTCATAAATAACAACTGATATAATAACACATGACAACCAAAAAAAAAATAAATATATACACGCCTCATACTCCACTTCAACTTCGATCTTTAAAACTAATTTAATATATATATTTAACTCATTTCTTATATGAATTAATAATACAGCATTAAACATAAATACAAAAGTCATTTATTATATACTTTTTAATATGCATATCTATATAACATATTGTATAATTTAAATTAATTTTTTCAATAAATGTACATCATTATAAATTTTCTGCAGATCGTATATGACTAACTCCTTTTTTATGCAAATTCACTCAGACGTCTCTTCATTAAATTCAATATTTATATCCTTCTCACTTCTACCTAATCGATCCATTAATTCCTTATAAAATTCACAATATTTTATATTTGTTAATACGCTAAATATAAAAACTCTCTATCTTTTATTTTAAAAATTTTAGTCGATATCAAAACATTCACTAGACAACTGCAAATCTGAAACTATTAATAACTGGAAATGCCCCATTGCAATATTCAAAATATTTTTTCATTTCTCACTCTTATAAAAATCGATCCCACTCTCCAACATTAAAAAGCACACATTGATTTTTTATACCTATAATTTTCACCACACGTTTAAATTCAAATTTTATTAACAAACCATATATCCATTTCCAATTACTTTTATTCAAAAAATATGCACTTTCTCCTACTAAAGATACATACATATATTCCATGATTGTTCTCGCAATTTTTACATATCTATTTTATCCCAAAAATTATTCGCCTGATCCATTTCAGTAAAAAAAAAAGCTTCTGTACTGGGGTCCACTTTATACTTTCTTACTTCATTGGTGAAATTACCCTCTCCAATGTTAACATTTTTCAATTCACCGTCTTCAATTTTCCGAGAACAATTATCACTTTGTTCTTTTATATTAAATGAACGCTTCATAATAACTCACAATACTGACCATAATTCTATAACTCTACCTTAATATGTCTTCATTCGCACACATAATTATCCTTTTGAACCTCCTTGGGCTCAGCCGATTCTAGAACCTCCTCATTGATCTCAACCCTTATAATATTGAAATCATTGAAACCTCTGACCTTGACATTGAAATATTCTTTATATTGAAAGCTCCTCAGGCTTAATCGATTGTAGAACCTCCTCGTTGCCCTTGACCGTTCCGTCACTTCTGCCACGTTAGTAATAGTTGATCAATCAGTAATAAATCCATGTTATTGGGTCGCTAATATACATTTTATACTATTATATATTTGCTATTAGAATCTTTTTGGAGACACTTCTAGAACGGATGACTTTTGTCGGGTTTTCTTCACCTTGGAATACCTAAACAGATGACCAGCGTTTATTTTTTAGCTCGTATGAATAAATTCAAGATTCATCACCACTGACAATGTTGTACATGTTTTTAGAGTTTCCGGCGCTGAAGCGATCTAGAGTTTTTTGACACCAATTCACACTAGCTGCTTTCAGTTTTTTGGTTAACAGATGCGGTATCCAACGGGAAACTAATTTTTTACACACAATTCTTTATCATTTCTTTGAATTGAGGTATTTGAAATCTCTAATAATGTTTGAATCTGGCGATATGTCGCATGTCGATCGTTGTTGATAATATGGCGCATCGACGTTTTCCTGAGTGACATATCTGGTGAACCTGCGTTGGATTGTTACTAAGACTAATGCATCCACGTTTGAATTCTCCATACCAACGAGAAATTTTTGACTGACGTGGTGCTTCATTGCCGAAAAGAGAAACCAACTCGGCGAGGTATTCTTGTTCAGATAATTGTCTTAGAAAATTATAAAAAGTTATTCCGCGAAAATGCTCTTGGTTTAATTCCACTTGTCCATTTTGACAGTTCGTTGTAGCTACAACACTGCACGTATCGCACTGAAACTTTGGACTTAGGTTAACTAAAGATGAAGGTTAATTTTTTGATATTTGATTAGTGGCGCCTTTTATGTCCCACAATGCAAAACTTAAACGACATCCAATGTAAAACATCGCACAAGTAGCTGGTAATAATGAAACCATCAAGTTGCCTAAAGTGAAATCATTGCTATTTAATGGATTTAATCTTGTAATTGTTGAATGATGAGAAAATTGAATCAAACATATCATTATAGAAGAAAATAAGATATATTACCTCAATGATGTTGTGGAAAATATGGCAAAATAAGTATAATAATTATAACAGCAAATATTCGGTCATTAATGAGATTTATTATCTGAAGATTCTTCTATGACATGCGATTAAGTTATAAATAATATTGCAATAAGTAATATGTATATATAGTTTAAATCAGGAATGTTTTCCAATAACGTGATCACTGTCGTATGAAATAAGATGTCGACATGAAGCGAGAATGTCAAATTAAATACTATATTTATATCGTTGTCAGATGCGATAATGTATTATATACCTAACCTGTAAATAACAAATGTAAAAGCTGTCTATGTAGGTTACCTAAGTGTAAACTTACAAGGATGACAATAACAAATAACAGCGGTAAAATACAAGGAATATGACAATATCGGAACTGTATAAAAGACAAACATCATAGGTTAAAAGTCAAAACACTATTTTATTTGTATTCTACGTGACACATGTGTGTATAATACACATGCTCTGCATATGCCTGTTTCTATTTTATCACGATTTCTTGACATGATGTAGCGCGTAACTTTATTAAAAAAACGTTTACGTCCCGTCTTTTTTCAACTCATGTGACTACCGATGAATTAGATAAATGCCGGTATATGTTCGTATTTTGCAGCGTTATTATTAATACACCGCCAAACATTCGTGGTTTATATAAAGTTTACAAGTATCCTGTACTTCATTAAATGAATAGATAATGTAAATAATGTATGTATGTACCAAATTTGATTATAAATGTGTCTAGTATATGAGTGCAATAAAGGTCTTCAATTTTTAACATGCTTTTCAACATTGCTTTTACATCGTCTTCTGGGCTTCCGGGACTTAAACAGTTTCAGTGCGACAGATAGTAGCAGTAGTTGAGCCCTGAAGATGTCCCATACGAGTGGGTACGAAACGTCGGCAGTTATACCAGTGACGCGGTTCCAGCCCGGAAGCCCAGAAGAACATAGTATGGACTACGACCGCGGACGTCTACGTATCAGATTGCTATTGCCTGTTTTATATATGAATAAAGTTCATAGTTACCAATTCAATTTAGTGGAAGTGAATTTTTGGTTTTGCTATCTCCAAATAAACATTTATCGCTCATGTATAATATCGTAGCTCCCACTAGTACGTTCTTAACATAATGGAATATAATATCTAATCATTGACGAAAGTACTATTCTTAGGACGACAAAATATCTCTGGTAATTTTACTAAAAATTTATTTGAATCCATTTCGAAAAGCTTAGTGAGAATCTGTAAGAGAATCTAATGGAGAAACAACAAAATAATAAACATTTTTTTATTCAATTTTAGAAATTATTTTTATATGTACAAAAACTTGTGACATTCGATGTTAGGATACCTATTAAATTATATTTTAATTTTAAATAATAACAGCTTTTAGGTTGTTATTAGTGTTTTCTAACTTTACTAAATGGAAATAAACATGCTCTGTCATAATCGGATGTTTACATTTGATGATTTCAACATTTATGGGGTGTTCGAAAACTTTTTTAGCTGACTGTATATGTAACGCTCTACCAATTTCCTAAATAGTACGTGAACCTTTTCAATATTATTGTTTACTATATTAATAAAGTTATATAACACACACGTAAGTGGTGTTTATTGCTATTTGAATGGAGTGTTAAATGCGTTACGCAGAACTGAAAAGATTGGACGGCTCGTTAGTTGTATACAAATAATGTACCAGAATAGTAATAATAAATTACATATTATAAATTAAATTTTTTGACAGTAACAAAACGAAGGAAATTATTCAGTTATAATAATAATTTACATTTTGCATTAATTTTGTAAACGTTCTACAGTTAATATACCAATTATAATTACATACCTAGTTCGGTTTCGTATTTATATAATTAAAGAGCTTGACTCGTCTTTTTGGTAAAACATGATTTTAAACTAATTATCAGCCTGCCTTTATGCCGTTATTAATTGTTTGCTTTTTAAAGTCTTACATGAGTAATTGGTAGTAATTTAGAAAGTAAAATTTAATTTTACAAATAGGTGTATAATATGTAAATTGATAGTAATGAATTGATATTTCCAATGCAATTCAGGTCATTTAAATTATGTAAATTTGAATTGACAATTGATTTATTATACGGTTTGTAAGACGAAATTCAATTTAGATACTCCGTTTTATACGTGGGAAACTTGAATTAAATAATGTAAATATATTATTTGATGGAAAGTTTTGATTTCAATCAAGTCCTTAATTTGTTTTAATATCTTAAGACCTTATAGAATAAAGTCTTAAAAAATAGTGAGCGAGATTTTTTTAAATAAATTTTATAAGATAGGAGCTACGATACTATGTTTTTGTGAAAATAAGCCAAAACGCATGCGTTTTGGCATTTTTGCCGTAGTTTTCCAGGTGCGACACTGTTTAATTATCTGCTAATGATGACAACTTAGTTGTCGAAATACGAATACAGAACACGAAAATTAATGTGGAAAGGGGTTATAGTAGTATAAGTAGATTAAATGACTAATGAATGTTTGAATCGCGCTTAAGTGCGCGTTATTAGAGATGTAAATAAAATAATTATTCGATACTTACTACTCGGTACTCGTGATTCAAATTAGAAAATTATCCGATACTTTTTGAATAGTTACTACTACCAAAATTGAACCCAATACTCATACACCAATCCAAATACAATGAGGATAAAATCTTCTGACACGATTTCTCTTTGATATAATATCCGATGAAATAAATTGTATACATACATTCGTTCCCCATGTATTTGTGCCTATTTTGTATACTGTTACGGTTTAAGATTTCATAATAACAGCTGATAAACTAATAAAAAATATTTAAATGTAATACATAATGTATATACCATTTAAACTTTGACGAAATTTTTTTTTTAATTTTCAATTTTCACAAAGTTTATAGCTTAACAATGTATTAAGTTCGTTTAATATAAAACAGGACGTAAATTTATTATTGCTTTTAATATCGTTTTTTGTTGTTAATCTATAAAGGGTTTTCCATAAAGACATAACAATTTTATATTTAAATAAAACACAGAATATTTGGGATATTGGGCTGAAATTTATTCCAGGTGCAGTACGCATGTTACATTTAACTATGGCATTTTATTTCGTTCATATGACTACTGTGAGCACGTTTGCAGCGATCGAGTTTTTGGAGACAATTTTCCATCACTCTTTCTCCCATATCGGCCGTAATGTTGGCAATTTCGCGTCTGATATTGCCTCTAAGCTCCTTTAACGTTGGCTGTTGGCATAAACCAACGACTTAATGTAACTCCATAAAAAGGAAACCAAGGCCGTTAAATCGCATGGGCGAGATGGCCACTTGACCGGACCATTTCTCTAGATTACACGGTTACCAAGTTTCCCCTTCAATAGATCACTTGTTTGACTAGCTGTGTGGCATGTAGCACCATCTTGTTCGAACGACATATCACCGATGTCAAGTTCATCCAATTCTGGCCAAAAATAGTCTTCCAACGTGGTACGGTAGCGAACTCTATTGACCGTAACATGGTGACGTTTTCATCGACTAAAAAATGTAGTCCAACGACACCTCCGGCATGAAATACACACCACGCGGTCACTTTTTGTAATTGTTATGTCTTGAAGCACATGTGGGTTTGTTGCTGTTCAATAACGCATATTTTGCTCATCGACAAAGCCGAAAATGAGCTTCATCGCTGAAGATGATTTTTCAATGAAATTTAGGATTTTTTTCAAACTTTCAGCAGAGCACAATCGGAGAAGTTTCGACGTTTCAAATGATCAAGAGACTTTAATTCTTGAGTTAATTTGATCTTGTAAGGTTATAAGCCAAGATCTTTACGAAAAATTCACCACAATGTGGTTTGAGAGATTTTCAATTCCTGTGAACGGCGTGGAATCGGCTGATATGGCCTATCTTGACGATTAGATGTTGACAAATCATGGAAAATGTTCAAGAGTGCGCTAGTATTAAAAATTAAAATTATTATGTCCCTATTGGAGAATCCAATATAATTAAAACTAATAATTCATATTACTAGCGCCTGTATTTTTCGCACAACATTGTAGTGTCTCCCTACACAACGATATCATTTTTTAAAAATTTAAAAACATTATATATATATATATATATATATATATACATATATATATATATATATATATATATATATATATATATATATATATATATATATAGATGCTGTGGATCGTATGTAGAAACTGTGAATCATAGTAGCAATGGAAACCAAACAGTTACAACGATACGTCGTTAAATGCAAAAATCCGAGATCCGATTGGCACTACTATCTCTAGTACCTATGCATATATGTATTATATGTACCCACAGTATCAGTATCAATTGCACTTACCCAATATTGAATCCAGAATAACAAATGCAAGTGTCAAAAGTATCGATTAGTTACAAGCAAAG
Organism: Dermolepida albohirtum; assembly: GCA_031893035.1. Taxonomy (NCBI): domain Eukaryota; kingdom Metazoa; phylum Arthropoda; class Insecta; order Coleoptera; family Scarabaeidae; genus Dermolepida; species Dermolepida albohirtum. Next base: position 250,283 of record JAVIWB010002168.1, read on the forward strand.
CGGTGGTATTTAGACACCATGCATGGGCAGCGAATCTGATACGGATGTTTCCGGCAGCCTAGGCAGCCACTGACATATATCGGGCGTTACGATTGCGAGATATATGAAACGCGTTCAATAAATACTGCAATGAAGTATGAATTAATAGTAATAAGCAATATATTTACCGTCATTGTTGTTGTTGAACACCTATGAGAGAAGTATTACCAATCTGAATTTGCTCGACTCGAACGTAGCATAAGCCTCTAAAGTCCTCTCGTTAAATGATGTTCTCTCGTTGTAAAAATGTTTTCGTGTAGAGAAATGATCGCTCAGTATCTAGGATGTAAAATTTACGTAGTTAAAATGTTCTGTGGAGTTAACATACCTGAGGAAGGAGTATTACTATAAATGTCTCTTAATCTGGCAAAATCTGAATTTTTTCGTAATACACTAAGAAGCATTTCTATTACACTAACCTCATCTTGTGATTTTAAGTGGATAGCACTGTTTGCATTTCTAACGCAATAAAAACCCGCATGTAACGAAATATACTATACTTAAAATATGCTTAATATATGTCGGCGCTGATTTAACTGGAGATATCCGTACCACCTTCTCTCGCCGCTCATGCATAATATCTAAACATATCCGCTTTAGTTAGAAGAATCGAAAAATAACGAAATTTAACATCTTCTCTTCTTATTTGCCCAGCGAAAAGGTATCAATCCCCATTTATACGTCCAATGAATAGTAGTAAGATTATGAAACACTTACTCTTCTGCGAAACATTATCGCCATCAAGGAACTTAGCTATGCATCTGCAATATCTGGTAAGTTTCTTCAATAGCATTTCACACAGCAATGTATGCCACGGTGAAAAAATGATCTTATATAAGGAAAACGATCGTTCCACATCTAATAATGCAACATTTGCATAGTTATAATAATCTTTGATGTTAAGTAAAAGATCTGGAGAAGCACTATCACTATCATTATATATATAAGTATATATATATATATATGTGTGTGTGTGTGTATTGAGGCGTTCAACGGTGAGTTATACCGTCCAGAACACTCCACTAACCAATGAAGAATTTTTCTAATTTGTCTATTACTTTTGTTATCCCTTTGTAATTGTGAACATCTGCATTTACTGGAGCACCAAAGGTTTCTGACTTTCTTCAATAGCTTTAATAGCTTCTTTTACATTACGTTGTGATTAATAAAAAGCTGTCTGCAGACATATTTCCACACCATATAAGCATATGACAGATAAAATTTGTACAGATTCAAAGTTACCACCCATATACTCTTTATTCTATTACACTCATCATTTACGATGAGAAAGTTTTTCTTTCTGATGTCAAAAATGCCTTGCGTACAAGCGTAGCATGTACAAGGAGGCGTCCCTTTATGCAATGCTGCTACCACATACAGTTCTAATGGTTCTTCTAATTATATTTTTAGGCTTTCCTCCTACTTAATCTATTGCTTCTTCGCTTGCACATAGAAGACACAATGGGTTAATAAACATTTCTCGGAGCTGCATGATTGTGTTTGGCAGCCTGCTTGATATCTGTATCATTTAGACACGTATAGATTTTAGCTGGACACGAAACAACACTACACCGCGATTGAACGACGTCGCCTGTTGATTTGTGTACCTTACCAAAGATAATTATCAAAAAGTAACATTTCTAATATTTTTAAGCTTTAAAAACATACTTATTTTCAATATATAAAAACAAATTTGCAACTTATTCAGTGAAATGAAAAGCTAGGGTGATAATTCAGATGTTCAGACTTGAAAACATAATTTAAGTACAATTATTTCTTAACTATCGACGGGGGAAGGGAGCAAATTTATTTGTAAAAATATACTTCACTGGTTCAAGTTTTGTAAATTGGAGATACCTTCTATTACTATGAAATATATAACTGCTATCATTTTAATACATCCCACTACGAGGGAGCGTTTTTATATTCGCGGAATGAGCGGGTTGTAGAGGGGTGAGTGAGCATTGGGGGCGTGGCCTGTGCAGCCACTCATAATTAGTATAAATACGAAGTTTCATTGTTATTAGACAGTTAGTCTTTGAGCTATCGTCAACCAAGTAACATAATCAGGAGTGAAAAGTGAAATATGGAAAAAATCGAATATCGTTATAAAGTTCCTTACCAGGCAAGGAAAATCAGTCGTGACCATAATGAATGAGATGTCATTGGTTTACGGCGACTCTTGTCCAGGTAAAACCATGGTGTACAAGTGGCATAGTTTATTTAAACAAGGAAGGGAATCCCTTGAAGACGACCCGAGGCCGGGCAGGAGCATTGAGGTGACCACGCCAGCCAGCACTTATCCAAAAAGTTGAACAAATTGTACTCGAAAATGCTCGACTAAAGAAGAAACAACTCGCAGAAATGGTTGGAGTATCCGATACAACAATTTTTAAAATCCTACACGATCATCTCGGCATGTCTAAGGTCAGCGCAAAATGGGTGCCGAGAATGCTCACGCCGCCGCAAAAACAACAGCGCGTAGAGTGTTCGCGTGCATTTTTGGACCTCTGTAATGAAGACAAGGATGGTGTTTTGAGTGAAATTGTTACTGGAGACGAAACTTGGGTTCATCATTATGAACGTGAGTCCAAACAAGACTCCATGCAGTGGCATAAAAAGGGCACAGCACCTCCCAAGAAATTTAAAGTTTCACAATCAGCTGGGAAACTCATGGCAACGGTATTTTGGGACTCGGAAGGAATATTGTTGATTGATTATAAAGATAAAGGTGTTTCTATAACCGGAGAATATTACGCTTCAATATTAGAGCGACTAAACGAAGCCATTAAAGAGAAAAGACGGGGAAAATTGACAAAAGCTGTTCTGCTTTTGCACGACAACGCGCCCGTCCGCAAGAGCCGCCTTGCGTTAGCTGCCCTGCATAAGGTGGGCTTCGAAATTGTGAATCACCCACCCTACAGCCCAGACCTGGCCCCGAGTGATTATTACCTGTTTCCGAAAATGAAAAAAGAGCTGCGGGTAAAAAATTTACTGCCGATGATGAAGTCAAGGAGGCAGTTTCGGCGTATTTTGCAGATAAAGAGAAATCATTTTTTTATGAGGGTATAAATAAATTAATTGAAAGATGTGAAAAATGTATCCATCTTGCAGGTGAATATATTGAAAAAGAAAAATAATTTGGTTTTTTTATTTCCACCTCTTGTCCACCATTCCGCGAATATAAAAACGCTCCCTCGTATTCAGAGACTATGTTATAACTTTCATTTGAAAACATCCTACGGAATGCATAATTGCTAAAAAAGTTTTTAAGCTTAACCCCTGTAACTCAAACTCAGACGATTCACTTTGTCATATTAAGATACTACGGAAATTCGTGGCTGAAACGGCGGTGTACCTGTCGAATTGAACTACGACAAATATTGGAGGCACTGAGTATTTCATATGAGCTCGCCCTTTACCTAGTTCACGTCGATTTAGATATAAAAAAAATTCTACAAAATAGATCCCCAAAGATCTGAATGTTGATTAGAAGCGTTTTTTTTTAATTTGAACTTTCCTAGACTTATTTTCCAAAAAAGAAAGACCGCGGTAAATTTAGAGGGTGTTTTTAACATGCTAAAAGTTTTTGGCGTGGTTTTCGAGATGGGCATGAAATCATTAAGTAGATTATGGAACAGGTAAACTGAACGTGGAGAGTTAAGGACCATCAATATCCATCCATAGGTATTCTGAGCGCAAACCATGTGTCATAGTATTCTACAAATAGTGATCCAGAGAGTTAAATATTTTAGCAGTATATAGCTTTCATTTAAGTAACATTATTTTCGGATATGTCTTTTTCAGCTTATCATGAACTTCATCTCTCCTTAAAAGTATGTCATTAGGACCGAAAGTGTAAATTTTAGCTTTAAAACTTTTTATCGCTATACATCAACAAACTCGATGCTTTTTAATTTAATTTTGGAAAATGTCAAATTTGTCGAAATAAGTAAGTTTTTTATAAATGAAATCGACATGTTTCTTAAGAGGTTCCTCTAGCTTCAAATGGTATAAAATTAAAAAAGCCTTGATCTACAATTAACTTTTAAAATTACAAAAATGTTTGTGCAAACTAATATTAAGTAAATGTTACAAATTTACAAAATAGTCAAATGTACATAATAATACCTAGACTTGTAAATTCTATTTCTCTATTAACGCCTGCATTAATTACCTGCGCGTAACCTCTGTCCAATTCACCTATAACATAGTATTAAAAGATTCTTTCTGGTATTCAGGTAAAATAGATATTTTCGCACTCAGATTACCGGTTTTAAAGGCGCACTGTTCCAGAAATTAATTTGTTTAAAAATTGCTTGTTTAGAAATGTTCTTTTGTCAGTGAATTTCATGTGATTCTTTTTCATTTTGTGTACCACAATTTTTACACAAGGGCCTATAGAAATGAGTAAAAAAATATTCGAAGATAAATTAGTTAACTTTATAAAAAATTAATATATCGCTGTGGTATACTCTGTGCACTTTTACTTACCTTGGTGTTTAATGAAGAAGTATAAATAAATTGTGAGAATAAAATCTACATTACGAGAGAAGTACTCTCATATAGTACAATGTTTTTTAATTTTGAGACCTTTTGTCAAATTTTTTTCAAATTTTTAAGTGTTGAGCTAGGGTTTTGAATTAACTAGGCTTAGTAATCAGTTATACACAATGTTAAAATAAATAACGCAAAAGATTACAACTTATAAACTATGATTTATTAAATTCAACATGATTAAATAACTACATTAACCAAAAGAAACTGATAGTCCTTAAAGCATTTAAAATATTTAAGCAAATAACATAAAATGAAATATGCATAGCCTGTCGCAGAGAAAACCAAACTTTTTTAAATAGTAACTCTTAGTGGCGCTCTCTATTAAAAAAATTATGCGTCGATAAGGTAGATCTTTCACCAATGTTTTGTCCAAATATCATGACATTTGCGTTATTAGAATCAGATAAATTGCGCATAAACTAACAGTGTGCATTTGGCATTGGTCAAAATATTAATTTTGAACAAACAGCAAATATCAAGTTCAGTTTTAAACTCGGTTAATCGTTTACTGAAGCGTTTAATTTGATGAAACAAGTGTATGATTATTATGGTATTTATCACGTACGAGTATGTATGAGTGATATAATGACGAACATTCTGGTGCAAAAAAATATGCGGTTACGGAAAGTAAAAGCGAACTTGTGCGTGAATTTATCAGAAATGAACCGTAATCCTCATTGCGATGCGTAGGAATGGAATTAAATATTTCCAAAGATTGAATTCATCGCGTTTTGATACAGCATTTGAGACTGGGAAAGGTTTGTACCACACAAGCTAACTAAATTCAGCATTGTACAAACTTGATTAAAGACTCAAAAAAAGGACGAAAACTTCAGATATCGTAACTGGCGATGAGATGTGGTTTCAATATGATCCAGTGACCAAGAGTCAAAGCTTTGAATGAAAGCATCCATGCGAAAAAAGACCGAAAGAAAGCCGTTTGGAGAAGTCAAAGTGAAGACAATATTGATTTCTTTTTATGATTCGAAAAGTGTGCACAAAGAGTTTGTACCAACTGGTCAAACAGTCAATGCTGTATATTATCTTGGTACTATGAAGCGTCTTTTGCCGTGTATTCGTCGTGTGCGCCCACAATATCGTGAAAATGGTAGCTGGCGCTGGTTACATGACAATGCATCATCTCATTGGTTTGGACGTTTATTACTGATTTTCTAACTACAAATGGCATTTTAACCATCAACCACTCATCGTATTCACCGGATTTGGGCTTCTGCAATTTCTTTATATTTTTCAAGCTACATTTACCGATGAAAGGACAGCAGTATGTCGACGTCGAAGCCATTAAAGAGGCGTTGACAGCGATCTTGAAGTACATCTCTAAAGATGAAGTTAAAAATTCATTCGACATGTTAATTGACCGTGCAAAACGTTGTATTGAAACCGAAGGCTTGGAAGACTTGGAATAAAATAAATGAATTTTACCAAAATAGTATGCTTTTGTTTTTATTTTTAAAAAGTTCCATTTTAAATTAACAATACACAGTAATTTTCATTATTTAGTTACAAATTTGGAGTTAGAAATTGAAATAATACGTATGAAGATTACATCAATTTGACCCAGTTTTCAAAAATTTACTGCATCAAATTTGATATAACGATCATATTAAGAGAATTTGCCTTTAATTGTAAATTAAAAAAAAATCAACTAAACATACATGTAATCATTTATCATAATATTGGCTCTCGTCGACCTACGCATGTGACATATGTTTTATAACATTGCATCAAATTAATTCTGAAATCACAATAAGTATTATCAAAAATAAGTCATCGTTTCTCATTTTTTTAAGTAAAATAGCAATTATCATTGAACACATCAGTCATTTGGTACACACATGCTATTCGCCGAATAGTGCACGTCCACAACTTGATGTTTAAGTAAAAATTCAAATTTAATCGTGGTGCAATTATAAATCTAGGGCATTACAAACTTCATGGTCACTGTTGACCTACTTAGCTTGCTCTCCCGATTCATATATCTTTAATCAAAATTATTAAATTAATTTCGGTAAAATTCAACCAAGAAATCAATTTAAAATTTTAAATTCAAATGAAATTAAATCAAGTAAAACATTTTTAAGATGTTATTAGTACCTTGTCTGAAGCATAAGAACCTCACATTATTAAATAAGATCGAATCAATTAAACAAATTTATACGAAAACGAATATTTATAAAATTGTTAATACATGTTATTGTTTTGAATCGCAGCGTATTCGTAATTGGACCTCCGCTTCCCTATCTTATATATTTCACATTGTATATTTTCAGCAGTGAGCGGGCGCAAAACAGGGCCATTGTGATTAGCTGGCTCGTTTTGAACGTAATCACTAGGTAAATCACGTCGTCGTTCCAATAATTTTCTTTCCTTTTTAAAATATCTTTAATTAATTTTTGTAATCCTTTCCAGTTTAATTTATTTCATTTAGAATTAACTTTTTCATTAAATTTGTATAATACTTTTTAGTGTATTTAAATAAAATTTTTAATTTCATTGTCACCAATAACATATTTCCTACTGCATTTTGTACAGCGTTTCCAATGTAATGTCTAACGATTTCTGTAATGTAATCTATATCGATCCTTTAACATCTGACATTGACATTTTATTTACAAACAAATTAACTACTTACAAAATTACATTATTAAATAGAGGTTAAATATATTAATGGATTTTCATCTACAATTGCTACTGTAGAATAAGTAATTTTTCGCTCATTACGAGCCACCTTTTCTCGCCATTTGGTAATCTTAAATGTATTTTTCCTGATGTGTTATATTTTTAATTGTATATTTATTTGTGACATATTTCCAGTATTCTCTGCCATCCATATTCATATTAGCACAGGCTTTTCCTAGCATATGAATTACTCTCTTTTCAGATTATCTATTGGATTCTGAGCGATACATTTATATTTAAACTATTGTTAAAATTTATTTAAATTAGTTCTAAGAGATTTAAACTACAATGAAATTACTTAGTGTATTGATATAAAACGGAATTTAAAACCCGCTTAAGTTGCAGTATGTACATATTTAAATTTTAAGAAATTATATGCTAATTTAAGAACTATATGTAACTAAAGTATTTTGGTAAATATTTTTTTCTTTATTGAGATTATAGAATACAAACGTCTTACAATAAAGAAAATCTAGCAGTTTCTGAGATATCTAGAAACATCTCACTACAATGATTGTATTTGAAGCAAGATGATCGATATTTTATTATACGTATACTTTTTAAAATCATGTTAAACTTTACTGAAATGTGTAGATCTCCATATACATATATAGACGTTACGTTTTTACTAAAATTCTATACATTTTACATGGCGAATTATAGTACATTCATGCATAGCATTATTTCAATTTGAACGTTGTTACATATTACATGATTATTTCTTTATAAAAGTCTTTAATCTAAAATACATAGCAAAATGTATAACATGTTAGTTTCTTAAGTGAACTGCAAGTACATTTAAAGACAACCTATTAAGGAAATTTAAATTTATTAATTATTCAATATTTTCTTTTACACTCTCATATATTTCATAATTTGTTGTTATTATTATATTTGTCCCTGTATTATGGTTTTATATTAAGCTTCTTAAATGCTATTCATATAAAATTATATATGCATTAAGTCGTAAAACTATAAATGTTAGACATGTCAATAACATATCTTAATTTATTTTAGAACCTTCCCGGGAAAGTCGTTAATATCGAACGTACCCATGTGTATGTTTATACATAGGCTTTTTTTTAATCTATCTCCGCTCCCTTATGTGTGTGTTTGTATGTGCTCATGCGTGTGTATGTGTTCGTGTAAGCGTGTGTTTCGGAACAGAAAAGTTTCCTTCACTCAAGTTAGATATTTTGTATTGCTTCACGTTTTACGATCTCTTTATATATTACATATATATGTATGTATGTATATATATATATATGTCTAAAGTGTATGTAATTCCAGATAATTTTTCCGTAACTTTAAATAGCGCCCACTGATTGCTGCGATTTTACGATTTTTCCGCATTTGCATATTTATAATTATGTAAATTAATTTAATTAATTTTAGTTATTTAGCGAGGGCAATTAATTAGAATTTGTATTTTTGACGTTTATACTTTAATAAAATACCATAATTTATGGTTGCTTTATGTTAATGTACATAATAAAAAATTAAGTGGATATTTTAATTTATATCGGTTGTACGTGAATTTTACTGCCCCTTTTTAAAATAAAAATGTAGATATTATTTAATTAAAGTGTCATTAAAACGTACTAATTGAATATTTTAAAGTATGGAAGGATGTTCTATGCCTAAGTTAAGTTGTGTTATTTTATTACTATTTATTGTTCAAAGTACACAAAACACTTGTCTTACAAATTCTTATACAGTGGAACCTCGGTATATGACTTACATCAAATATGACGTATATCAAACCAATTTTGCCCATAAGAACTAATATAAAAATGATTTGATCCGTATAAAAACTCCTCTTGATATGGTATATTAATTGAGTTGTTTAATAATTTAATGAATACATTAATAAAAAATAATTTTTTTATAGATTTTTAAAGCTATCTGTATTATTTAATCATTAAATCAAAATCAAATGAAACTCTCCTTAATACTAAAATAAAACAAAAATAAAAAACTTTTTATTCTGTGGAAGAAGACTCCTATTCTGGGGTGTTTTACTTTTCCATCTTCATACGCTTTTCACTAAGATCAGCAGCTTTTATTAAAAATCTGTCCAGAGAACTTTGTTTCTGTTTTCTCCTCAGAATGTCTCTAAAGTGAGACATTGCCTGATCTTACCGAGCGATACTATTGCGATTTGTTTGAACTTTGTTAGGATGGTCTTTTTTTGCAAAAATTTTCACGTCCATTCATTTTACAAGGATTTCTTTGATTAATGAAGAAGGAGCTTCTTCTATCTCTTCCTCTTCTGAGTCAGAAAAGAGTCTAGTCATTATAGTTTGATGCACATCGTCCTCCAGCTCCTGTAATTCTTCAGTGGTAGTGGTAACTAGACTGACGTGACTAGAGAAACGATATCCTCTACTATAGAAGCCTTAGATGCGACGTCCCTTTCGGTTACAGCGTGTGGTCACACACTTCTCCAAGCGGAGTTCATGGTTTTGTATTCGCCAAGCTTTGTTAATGGGTGATATAAATAGAATGTACGATATTAAAGTGGTTTTTCCAAAACTCTCTCATAGTTAATTCTGTCTCGGAGGTTACTTGAAAGCACCTCTGGAATAAGACTTTAGTATAAAGTTTTTTGAAATTACTTACAATCTACTGACCTACAGGCTGAATAAGAGGAGTCATATTAGATGGAAAGAACTTTATAGTAATGAAGTCGAACTCAGGCAAGACATAATCCCCAGCCTTGATGGATAAGCGAGTGAATTGTCCATTAGGAGAAGGGCCTTCAAAAGTAGATTGTTCTCTTGTTAATAACTTTTTATACTTTGTCCAAATATAACATTAAACTATTCAGTGAAATATTGCTTTGTTACCCAAATTTCTCTCAAGATAACATGCAACTGACACTTCTGGAGTTTGTGTTTTTTAAATGCCCTCGAGTTTTCAGAGTGGTAGATCAGCAAAGGCTTCATTTTACAATCCCCACAAAAGAGTTAGTCTGTTCTTCATTGGCTTGTGTCCTGGCAATAACTTCTCTTCTTGTGATATAGGTCCTGTTTAGCATTTTTTCTAAAACAGACCAGTTTGATCACAATGGAAAATCTGCTGAGGAATAAAATGCTCACTTTCCACTAACTTTCCAAAATGTTTAAAAATTTCACATGCTGCAACTTTATCGCCACTAGCATCTTCGCCATGACGTTCAACATTATGAATACCGAACCTATTTTTGAAATTTGCAAACCAATCATGACTCGTCTTGAACACTTCGCTTTCCTGGCTAATTCATGCTCGATTTTTCATAAAATCAGCATGTACGTCGCCATCATACTATTTTTTTAGTTATCTAAACTAAAAGCGATTTCTCAACAAGATCTAATGTCTCCGATCTCTGTCTAGAAATTGATTTAATCCCTTTCGCAACGTTAGCAGATTTAATAATGTCTTTATTTTTTGCGATTGTCGATATCGTCGTTCTCGGAATACGGTATGCAACAGTTAAATCTCGAATACGCATGCCACTTTGATATTTCCTATCTCTTTTTTTCAGTTTGATTGTGATTCTAGTCATTTTTTCAGTTTTCTGTTGCTTTTAATTTGCCTTTTTACTGTTTATGATTAGTAAAAATAATAAAATTTTACTTAGAAATTAAAATCGGAAGAAATTTAATAAAGTTATAGACTATAGTTCCGCGAAGGTCTAGTATGATCTAGTACACAGAAAAGCAGTATATGTATAAACTAATGACTTAGTCATTCGCCTGAACCACCGCTTAAGATATACCATTTGGAAGTAATGTCTTGCATTCATTTGTATTTTATATTATTTCTTTGTGATTTATTTTTGGAAAATAAAGGCATATTATTGTTATTATTATTATATGTAAAGTAACTATTATTACTTCCATTGAGGTTAGAAAAAATAATTAAAGAAGTGTTTGTTCTACCTACGAATGATTTAGAGCGGTGATACGTGTCAGCATGCGAGCTTCGTAATAAGTACGTACTGAATATTTACAGCGATCGCCCACACATGACTATTTTCATAAATTCATTTCGGCTCTTGGCATAATGCAGTTGATTTTCTTGTCGTTGTGTTTTTTAAGCTTTAAAAATATATAATTAATTCTAACGTACTGAGGAATGATTATTCTCATTGGTTGACGCAATGAAAAAGTATATCGGTGAATTCGCAGATTTATATTATAATGGTGATAAAATTATGATGTGCTGGAACAAAAGCGGCTATAGCAAGCATTTAAATAGTATAAAATACACAAATAAAAAACTTATATGCCACTGAGACACCAATTCATGTTCGATTTGCTGCTAATGCTTTGTGGTTGTAGTTCATCACTTCACCTACTGGATAAAGAATCGTTTCGACACTTCTGGAATAGATGCAGTTTCAAGTGGCATCTATCATTTTGGACTGCATTACACAATTATCTATCATCTGTATACGAAAATATCGAAAACAGGACCAAAGCTGAATTAGTAAAGATCAAAATAATTCTGCATGTTATAGTACGTGTACTGAAACTTCTTAACTGATCATTAGCTATCAAAAGATTAGAAAAGTGTACTAGCCAGGCAATTAAGAAGGTAGTGCTGGATATGCTACAAAAAATTTGACTTCCAACTAAGCAACTGTTGATGTTTATGAGCAATGCTGTCGCGACAATGCGTTCTGTAGGTCATTCGCTTAAAGAGGACTTTACATGACTGTGAAAAACTTCTACTTGTAATGTGAAATGTTCATGGTTTACATCTTGTGGTACAGATTATTCGAGAATCTTTTCCAGAGATGGATGCATGAATAGCAGATATTAAAAAAAATGTCTCTCAAATCTCTCAAACGAACTGGAGTGTGCTCGGGTGTTCCTAAACCATCAGAGGCAATTATTACACGTTGGGAAACATGACTGATTCTCAGTATGTCCAACAAATTAAATCTGTGATTCCTTAATTCAATCCTGACGAAGCTGCAGCTGTTAAAGAAAGCCAGATAAGATTTCATGATACTTCAGTTGAAACAGATTTAAAAACTATTTTCAGCAATTATAAAGGATTATTTGACGCAATAAAAAAATTGGAAAATACCGAGTTGTCAATAGTGGAGTCAGTACGAATACTGAACAAAGTAAATTGCGCAATATAGTCAACGCAAAAGCCGGTCGCGTAATAGAAAAATTCAATAGTTACGACAAATTTGTGATGATGCGTCTGCAAATTCGTTAACTAATTTTAAAGATTATGTCAATTATGCGTGTTACATTCACAGACGTTGAACTGTCTTTCTCAAAATATAAGAACATTTTTCTTCACTGCAAACATCTTTCAGCGAGATAAATGTGGAAAGTATGTAATGCTGCAAACTTTTTTTCAATAATATCCAATTTTTGCACCGTAACAACAGCTGCGAATAAGATGTGTTCCATATATATTACTTATCAATGACCGATCGATAGTATTCGCTCTACTCGGTTAAATATATGTTGTATGTTGGTATATACATACTTATTACAACGGATCCTATCCTGTCGCGCTGACAAAAACTGGCCGCTCTAAATCATTATGATACACTTATGTACGAAGGTGGTTCCAAAAGTACCCGACCAAACAAAAAAAAAAACACAAAAATTTTGTAAAGAAATATATTTACTTTCCAACATAATCTCCTTTCGGTTCTATACACTTTTCCCAGCGATGTTCAATAAGTTCGATACCCTTTTTATAATAAGAAAGGTCTTGCTTCTCAAAATAGCCATTAACCGCCGACATCACTTCTTCATCGTTGGAAAATCTTTGACCACTGAGCCATTTTTTCAAGTTTGGGAACAGAAAGTAATCCGAGAGGCTAAATCTGGTGAAGAGAGTGCATGAGGTAGCAATTCGTTAATTTTGGCCATCGCAATAACGGATTTGTGAGCTGGTGCATTGTCTTCATGAAACAACACTTTCTTCTTAGCCAAATGCGGCCGTTTTTGCATGATTTCTTCTCTCAAACGTTGCAATAACTTCGCACAATACTCGCCGTTGATAGTTTTTGCTTTTCCAAGATAGTCAATGAAAATTATTCCACGCGCATCCCAAAAAACTGATGCCATGGCCTTGCCTGCAGATGAAACGGTCTTCGCTTTCATCGAAGCCGCTTCTCCCTTTTGAGTCCGTTATTTTGATTGTTCTTTTGTCTCGGGCGTGAAGTGATACACCCACGTTTCATCCGTGGTTATGAAACGGCGCAAAAGTTCCGCTTTGTTGCAGTGAAACTTCGCTAAACACACAATTGAAACATCTTTACGACACTGTTTTTGCTCGAGTGTGAACAAACCGGGCACCCACCCATCTTGCAGCTTTCTCATGTCTAAATTTTCAGATAATATGCGATGTACCGCACTTTTTGAAATACCTACAATATCTGCTAACTTGCGCACTTTCGGTCGACGATCATCCAGTACCGCTTCGTGGATTTTCTTCACCATTTCTGGAGTCGTCACCTCATTTGGCCGACCACTGCGGTGCTCATCTTGGCAGCTCGTACAGCCTCGTTTAAACTCTATTACCCACTGTTATAAACGAAGGAGCAGACTCACCCAGAGTAGAATCCAGTTCAGCTTTTATAACGGGTGGGCTGAGGCCTTTCATATAAAAGTATTATATCACGTAACGATGACCAATTTTCTCCATTTTTACAAATTCACTGAAAACGTTCATTATTGATGGCTGCCAAACAAATACTAAACAACGTGGCGTTTTCAAACTTGAATCATATGTTTTATAGATTGTGTACTTTCTAATACAGTGATATTTTTCAAACAACTACTACCCTCGTATACGAAAAACATATGGTATTTACGGTACTCATAAAATAGAGTATTATCTATTTATCGATAGAAAAAGATAGGCCTGCAATTTAAAAAATTAGTTGCTGACATATCACGAGTGACGGAAGAAGAAATTATTTTTCATCAATAATGAATCCGCAATCGACTTCGATCATCCGAGTATTTTTTATATTATAAAAAATATATGCGTTTTGTTCCAGATTTTTTCCCCGTGTACTATACGTTAATGTTGTGTTAATAAAAAGGTATGTATTATAGTAGTATTTACTACATTGAATAGCGTTTCTTTATTGTACTTATTTGAAATACTGTACTCGCGAGCGGGTATCAGTCATTTTATTTTAATAGTGTTTCTGAATGTCTTATGATTTATGACCATTACTGAACCGTTATGAAATAAAGCGAGAAAGTCTTATTTGCACATATTATGGATATTATGTCGGCATTTAGCATTATACTCGGAAAAGGTTATTAATTAAATTAATTATAAAAACCGTTAGTGATATATTATCGTAAATATAGAAAGTAATAAATTTTCGTTTTGAATAGAAAAATACATGGAGGGATAATAATGATTTTTTAGTTAAATTTGAAAAAGAAAGATATAAAAATGATAGTGGACGAACTGATTGATTTGATTATCGAAAAAATACACAAACTTCTAAATAATTCACTATAAAAATTTACTTTTCGCTGATTGAAAAGTGAAATAAAATATTATATATATTGTTTGGTTATGATTTGAAATTAATAAAAGGTCTTATTTGTTTTCCAACTTGGCAATCCTTCAAAGCCTAGCTATCAAAAATTGCGTTCATTTCGATCATACTGACGCTTGTAATTTAAATAGAAAATGCACTGTTCTTAGCTTGTTTTGAAATATGGAAAAGTGAACTATCGATCACTGACTTATTTTTTTAAAATGAAACAGACAATTAAATCAAAGCTGAGCTGAAGTCTGTTTATAGGAACTAATCTTCATCGATTGCAACCATAAAAAGATGGATATCTGCGTTTAAACGTATCCAGGGCAGTATGTTTAATCATTAATGCAGTAGATGCCCAAAAGACGTATGTACTACAGAAACTATTGAAAAAACCCATGACATGATGCTGGAGGACCGTCAAAATTAAGTAGCTAAGGTTCTGCGCATTTCATATGAACCAATGTCTATTAGTTTCCATTTCTAACATACCAGATTGATACAATAAGTTCGTAGCGTTTGTTTCTATCATAGGTTAAGAGTACCTGGAATAAACTGGCAGGCATATAAGTTATTTCAATGTCGTTTCATTGTTTAATTAAATGGTTTTTGAACTTGTGCAGAGATTATTTTATTTATTGACAAAAGAATGTGGAATGAAAAGTTAAAAAAATTAACTTTGCCAACATATCCTTTTGTTCGACTTCGACAGAGGAGTTAATGTATCGGAAAGCACTAAAACAATTTGTGCCGTTCACGGAAATTTGTAATCGGTGAGAATACAGTAGGAAAATGGTTGTCTTTATTTAAAGGTGATCATTTTGACATAAACCATTCTTAACGTTCAGGAGGATCATTGAACTTTGATGAAGATGGTTTCAAAGCTTTACTTCAAGATAATCCACTATGATCTTATGCATCGACCAGATACATGAACGAATTTCAAAAAGTGCGTAGTTTTAATATATCACACATTATTCGTAAATAACACATCCTTCGTTTTAATAACGCGAAAAAAGCAACATAAATAATACCACCTAATGAAATACCGGAATGGTTAGAAGATAAATTGAAACAGCATTTTGATACAAGTAATATAGCGTTCACCAATAGACTAACTAAAGGTGTGAGAAGTAATTGTACACTTACCTTATCTAGGGATATTAAATTGATGCAGGTAATGGCAAATAATAACACTGGCCAACCAGTAAATATTTTTTAAAAACTTTTTTTAAAGTTCAACCTGTTTCTTATGTATTTTGGTGGGTTGAATCCAAATTTTCAATCAGTTTTTTTCTACCACATACCAATTTTTTTTTGGGTATGATAGTATTAAAATATATAGTTAAGATTTAAAGGTACGTAATTTATTATCAGAGTATAATTGAAAAAATTAACATTTTATTACAATGGTAATGTAAGTTTGAATATGAACAGTTTTTTACTTATTAATCTAAAGTTTTATATTTCCTCAACCTTTTCACGGTAAAAGTTCGAGTGTAGCCCTTTCTTTTATATGATGCTTCTGGAGTTGTTCGTAGAAGGGTCCAACAGTAGTCTCCCATCATGTTGACATTCCAACGACCCTGATACCGTTTCTTCATCTCCTTTATATCTTGATGAAAACGCTCCCCTTGTTCCTCACTTACAACTCCAAGATTGTCAGGGGAAAAATTTAAATGTGAGTGTAAAAAATGCAGCTTCATACTCATGTTATATCCAAGTTTTCGAAATGTTTTCAACATGTTTTGAACTATATTTTCGTAATCAGGGTCTTTCTGATTACCTAAAAACTTCAAAACAGGTATTATTATACTCTTACAATGCATAAATAACGTAAAGTAAACATGCGAGGAAACTTTACGTCCTGTGCTATTTTAAAGTTCATTTTCGGATTCAGTACGTCAAAAAACATAAAGGGGAGCCAAATTTATAAAAAAAAGTTTTCTCATGGTTGGCCTGTGTAATTTGGGCTGGAGGTGACCTGTACTTAATTAGTATTTAATTAGCAGAATAGAAAGTTGACTGTTAGGAGGGACGTTAAATGTATTATCGGCATCAGCATGAAGAAAAACGCGCAGACAATTAAATGTATTTTTATTTTTCAATATATTTCCTGTAACTTTAATGCATTTACTACATCTCGAAATTGACTTTTCAATATCCTATAAAAAGTAACTTTTCTCTTTGCCTGAAAAGTCGAATAATCGTTTCCTACGAAGGTCGTTTTTCAAATTAGAGACCGGATAGTAATCATTTGGGGCTAGGTCCAGACTAGGTCCAAGTGAATGTTAAAAGGAATCATTCTATTATTAATAACACCCTATCTACTACATATGTTTCACAGATTCACTGATTGTCAGGCAGATTTGTGTTATTAACGAACGATTCCTTGGTAACGTCTATCATATCATTTCGATACAGAAAAATAATGGATAACAAGCGCCTCTCTCTGTCGTCTACTATACTGAACGACAAAGCGAGAACCGCGTCTATCTCGCTTGTCGATAACTACGTTATTAGAGCGTATAAGACAGACGCATTGCGTAACGGCTATTTGCCAAATAAAAGAATGTTAAAAGCAATCATCCTATTATTAATAACACCCTATCTACTACATATGTTTCACCGATATCACGGATCGTCAGGCAGATTTGTGAAATTAATGGACGATCCCTTAGTAGCGTCTATCATATCATTTCGATACAGAAAAATAATGGATTACAAGCGCCTCCCTCTGTCGTTCACTATACTGAACTACAAAGCGAGAAACGCTGTGATCTTCGAAACAACAATATCACATATCAGCCTTGGAAACATGCTTCATGTGAATCGTAGTGTTGTCGTGAAGAAGCAACACACCGACGGTCAGTTTACCTCGCCTTTTTGCTGTAATTGTTTTCCTTAAATAACACAAAGTGGTTGCGTAAGCTGCTACGTTTATGTTTTCACTTGTATTCATGTACTCGATCAGCAAAATTCCTTCCAAGTCCCAAAACACTATGGCCATGACTTTTCCGGCAAGCGAATCTCTTATGCCATTTTATGAACTCCTGCTTACTTTCAAGGTCATAGTGATGAATTCATATGTTTATATGAATTCTCCCTTGTCACACGGTATTGTTTTCTAGAACAATAGTGTAAATTTTTGTCGGCTATCTATGCTGTAGAGCAACAGCGTACTGTTATCTGTGCTGTAGAATAATGGCGTACTTTTATCTGTGCAGTGAAAGAGGGCATCCTCACCTCGATGGGAATTTCTGTGTGGGAGCGTGCGGTATTTGTCAAGAAATGTAATGAATTTGTTAGTACTTATAATCTAAAATATCAATACCCCATGCGGTGAATAAATAATTAACAATAATCGTGAGAGGAACTGGTCATCAAACATTCAAAATTTATATTTACATTCTAACTAGACTTAAAGAATTGCCTATACAATTATTTAAAGCAGTCCTCAAAACACCATTTTTGGCTATGTTTGTACTGACTGAATTTTTTAATACGTCATTTTAAATATACTAAATACGTGACTGTTTTGTGCTTGTTTGTTAGTTGATATTGTAAAATGTGTGTATGTTACATTTATTTTTTCTATGAACTAACAATTATTTATTACTTATAGAGACAAGTATACGTATTTTACGTATTCCGTGACATTGTTTATTTAGGAATTAATAAATATTATCATTATTTTTATGGCGTTTTTATGGTCTTCAAACTCTTAAGTAACTACACTGGAATCCCTATTGCAGCTTCTGTAAACTACAATTAAAAACTTAAGAATTTTTGTTTCTATTTTATTATTATGCTTTCTACTTTATAACATGCATTAGTTTCTGTTTAACTCATGAATTTGCGTTACTAACAAATGTCCCTTGTGTGCTAATTAAGTGAGTATACCTTGATACGAACTAAAAAACCTGCCACCTGGATCCGCTAATTATCTTCGCATGTATTAATAAAATTACATAAAAAAGTTAAAGTATTGCATGATCACATAAAGTAACCGATGTGCCGACAAATATTAATTGGGCTCTTTATATATTACTTGTATAAAATTATAAATGGAAATTTATAATTTTATAGCACACCCAGAAAAGTACAACTTGAAATACGTAGTCAGAGAATTTAATAATCTTTAAAAAAATTCAAATAATTTCGTCTTAATAAACAGATTATTTCATAGAAATAATGAGTAAACAAGGAAACAGACCGTTATCCGTATTACTTCATTTTTTAATATTAAGTCGGTAAGATTTAATGTGCATTCCATCACTGTAATTTGATTACCAGTAATTACTTTTATAATTGGTTTCCCTTTGGAGGTCACATTATAATTCCGTGTATCATATTTTTAATGTAATGTATGTACATGTGGTTTGATTATATTTATACCATCTAATTGCTATAGTGATACAGACTGGATGTTTATGTAGGAGCATTACGAAAAGTTTTATCTAAAAAGTATTTTATATAAAAAATGTGAAATTAAATGAAAATCTTAATGTTTTCTTGAAAACAGTAACTCCAATATCTTAATCTTTTTAATTTTAAGAGATGACGTTTGTTATTTGTTTTATCGCAACATGTCTAATTGAAGACAAAAGTTTTACTTAGCAAAATTGCGTTCACTCCATTATAATTGTTTCGTTTTGTCAATATTTGAAGAATATTTTTTTAATGTACAGTTCGTTTTGTTCATCTTGAGATTCACATCACTTTTATTCGTGTGAACCAAGTCAGTACTTTCAATTCAAAATAAGTATTATATGAATAAATTAGTAAAATATAAGGAACTGTATAAGCAAATGAAGTGATGTGGAAAATATTTTTCTATGTAAATTAAATTATTTGTGCCACAAACAACGGATGTTCCAAAAAGAAGACTGTTGATAGCGGTCATATTGCTGAAGCTATATCTGTCGAATTGGCTGTCATTTATTCAGTATGTTTTGCCATGGACGGATATAGCGTTCAACAACACGTGCAAATGATCAAATTGTTTTATCAAAATGGGTGTTCTGTACGGGCAACGTTTCGCGCGCTTCGCCCATTTTACGGTCGCCATAATCGTCCTACCGAGAGGACTATTCGCAGTGTGGTGAACAAATTTGAGTCAACTGGTTCAGTAAATAATGAACTAACACCCGTACGACGGCAAAATGCAATATCTGCCGAAAACATCGCCGCTGTCTTTGAGAGTGTGCAGGAGAATCCGAGGCAGCCGATTTCGCCGCTCACAAGAACTCAGTCTTTCGCAGACCACAACTTGAGGAACTTTGCGTTGTGACTTCGGCCTGGACCCGTACAAAATACAACTGACCCAGGAGCCGAAGGTAAACAACCATAGATAACGACGTGTGTTTGCTGAATAGGCCCGGAAGCAGTTGAAAACTGACCCTAATTTTCATCAAAAAATCATCTTCAGCGATGAGGCCCATTTTTGGATGAATGGGTACGTCAACAAACAAAATCGTCAAATTTGAGACGATACCAATCCACATGAGGTCCAAGAGCGTCCAATGCATCTGGAAAAAGTTACTGTTTGGTGTAGATTTTGAGCTGGCGGCGTCATCGGTCCATATTTCCTTGAGTACGACGTTGGCCAGGCCACTGTCAACGGCGAGCGCTATAGGTCGATGATTATCAACTTTTTTTGGCCTGAATTGCGTGCCACACAGCTCATGTCACATTTGACATTCTGCACGAGCGATTTGAGGGCATGGTCATCTCACGTGGAGGTGATGTGAACTGGCCACCGAGATCGTGCGTTAGATATTTTCTTGTGGGGTTTTCTTAAGTCGCAGACCTATGCGAATAAGCCGCAAACCACAGCGGCTCTCAAAGCCAACATAACCCATACCATCGGTCAAATTTAGCCTGATTTATGCCCCAAAGTCATGGAAAATTGGACATTTTAGATGCACACCACCCAGCGAAGTCGGACATTTGCGAATAAAAAATGTCGACGATATCTCACATACACTTTGTTTTATTTAAATTTAAAGATAGAAAGCGCTTAATGAAATACCCGTTACTTAACAAGTAGTTCGACATCATAATTTTTAGGTGCTGCATGTGTGTAACAGTGATTTACGGTATTTGGCTATATTTTTTAATGAAAGGTTTGTTTTATATGAATATATAAATATTTTTTCTTTCGTCATTTGAAGTGTATTTTGCTTAACCCTTAAGTAAAAAAATAAAATATTACACTTAAAAAAACCTCTTTTTCAAATACTTCGTACATTCTCAAGGACACTTGGATTAGATATACACACAATTGAATTAGAGAATGTGTATTCAGAAAAAGTTAGTGTTCGTCAGGAATTTATAATTAATTTAAATGAAAGTAATGAAGACAACACTGACCTTGAGGATGTCCGAAGTATGCCAGGTACTTCATTAATATTGGATCACTGTTAATATTACCAATTATTATGTATAAATGCAATTATTATTAATGGGTAATTATAGAGAAAGTCTTAATTAGAATTGTATCATCAAAGTATTTTAAACATTATGTGTTGTAAAACATAGAAGAATTTATATGTTCGTTACAAAATACGATTAATAATAATAGGTATTTATTCAGTTTGCCTCTATTTACAACAGCGCATTGTAAATATAAGAATAACATGTAAAACGTCCCTTCTTATATGTGTATGTACATAATGAATTCATTTAATATTTGTACGTTTATGTATTTTAACATATTAAGAACTCATATAAATTTGTGTTCATATATATGTATTTAAAAATTAATGCACGAAACCCTTGCACGTCTACGTCTCAGGGTACCTGAATCTCAATTATATTATCGTTAGCTTATCGCACTTTTACACCAGCGGATGCCAAAGTCTAATTAAAATAAATTTGAACCAACTATATATACCTTGTTGTTCCAGAAAGAATTAGCTTATTCCGTGATTAAATAGTTAATAGTAGAACACTTTTTAATTTAATAAAACATGTAGTATTTGCATACATTTTATTTTTGAAACGTACCAAATGAATACATACTATAACAATTTAGAAGAATATACTAGAAAAACGAAGTAAATTCTATATTAAGTTGATACATAAAAATATTCACTAGTTATTTCCAGATTCCTCGCCTGTATTTGACTTTAATTATCTTCAATAATTATAGATTAAACATATTACAATAATCTCTTTAATTACTTACTCGTTTTTTAGCGTCAACAGTGGCGCGTTTTCCTAAAAAATATTAGGTGCGCAACTAAGTTCTCGCTGTTTTTCAAGAGATGGCTCCAATAGTAAGTGCTGGTCGATTGTGACCTAACCAATACGTCATGAACCAAGCTTAGACATATGGTAAACAAACCGCTTTGACACATTAGTGATTTTGTTTTTGCGTCATATACTTTTGGTTGTGTGAAAATGTCTGATTTTGTGCCAAATAATCGTTATTTGCGCGAAGTGTTGCTTTTCTTCTTTCATTCGAAGAAAACGGCGGCTGAAGCGCATCGAGAACTCCAAAATGTTTACGGAGATGCTGCTCTAAGTGAAACAACGTGCCGTGATTGGTTCCGTCGCTTCAAAGACGGTGATTTCGATATTGACGACCGTTCGTGTGAAGGAAGACCAAAAACCTTCGAAGACGCTTAATTGGAGGCATTGCTCGATGAGGATACCTGCCAAACGCAAAAAGAGCTTACTTTAGCATTAGAAGTTACCCGCCAAGCTATTTCCCAGCGATTGCATGCGTTGAGAATGATTCAAAAACAAGAAACTTGGGTTCCTTATGATTCGAAGCCAAGACACGTTGAGTGTCGTTTTTTCGCCTGTGAACAACTGCTCCAGCGGCAAAAAAGGAAGGGTTTTCTTCATCGCATCGTTACGGGTGATGAAAAATGGATTCATTACAGCAACCCAATGAGAACAAAATCATGGGGACTGCCCGGTCATGCTTCTGTCGTCGGTTCACGCTGCGAAGGTTTTGTTGTGTATTTGGTGGAACCGGGGCGGTGTTATTTATTATGAGCTGTTGAAACCGAACGAAACCATCATCGAGGAACGGTATCGAACTCAATTGAGGCGATTGAGCCTAGCATTGCGCAAAAAGCGGCCACAATGCGAGCAGAGGCAAGTGATTCTACGCATCGTTACGGGTGATGAAAAATGGATTCATTACAGCAACCCAATGAGAACAAAATCATGGGGACTGCCCGGTCATGCTTCTGTCGTCGGTTCACGCTGCGAAGGTTTTGTTGTGTATTTGGTGGAACCAGGGCGGTGTTATTTATTATGAGCTGTTGAAACCGAATGAAACCATCATCGAGGAACGGTATCGAACTCAATTGAGGCGATTGAGCCTAGCATTGCGCAAAAAGCGGCCACAATGCGAGCAGAGGCAAGTGATTCTACAGCATGACAACGCTCGGCCTCACGTTGCCAAACCCGTTAAAACCTACTTAGAAATGCTCAAAAGGGAGGTCCTACCCCACCCGCCATATTCCCCAGATATTGCGCCGTCCGATTATTACTTGTTCCGTTCGATGGCACATGGTCTGGCTAATCAGCAGTTCCGCTCATATGAAGACATCTCAAAATGACTTGATTCGTGGATAGTCTCAAAAGACGAACACTTCTACCGTGACGGTATTCGAGCTCTGCCAGAAAGATGGGGAAAAAGTTGTTGCTAGTGATGGGCAATATTTTGAATGATTCATTTGTAAACATTTTTTCACAATAAAGTTGCATTTTCATAAAAAAAAACAGCGAGAACTTATTTGCGCACCTAATATTTAGGAGTAAAACATACAAGTTACATATGTATCAATTTTATACACGCCGTTCTCTGTACATATTATGTTTAGAAGATTCTGGCAAGTCATTGGTTTTTGGTTTAGCTCGGGGTCTTTCGAAAATAGATTTAAATAGTATTAAAACTCGATTTATTTTCCTTTCTGAAAATAATCTATGACATTTAAAATAAACTATTATTTGTTGTGTAATACTTTACCGTACATTTTCTGAAACAAAAACACAGTTATTCTATTACATTTATTACCTTGTAAAATATTGTAAAAAAAACGTGGAACAAAATATGCAAAATTTGTCGACAATTACTATTATTTTTTTACATTGTTTTTGTTGAAAGTTTTGAATTAATAAATGAAAGTAAGAAGCAACGATTAATCATCACCACGCACACGACCTTTATATGTGTCACTCTCTTATAAAATACATAAATGATTTTTTTTGTCATATATCTGTGATAGACAATAATATTCATATATTAATATTTAAATGAAAATAATACGATATATATTATAGGTATATTTCCATGACTTCATTCGGTGAATATTGACGTGAATTTGGAAATCGGTAAAATGAATTGTATAGGTATGCATGTAAAACAAAAATGATTAAATTTTAAAATGAAGTACAAATGATTTCCTAATAGTATATTATGTAACAATGCATTGAAGTTAGCCATTTAGTCCCGTGAATATCTAAAGAATTTAAATGGTTCATTTTAGTCCCGTGGCATATATTCTACTTTTGCACTACTAAAGTTCTCATATTGTCAACGTTAATGAAGTTTTATTAAACTTATTTTCTATATCTCATACATTATTTAACATAGTAACAATTAAATAAATTAAAAATCAGCAGTTGTCATTGTGGAAACTTTGTTTTAAATTTGAATGTTGAGTTGCAAAAATTATATAAAATGAGTGAGTATGATATTGAAAAAGCTGTTGTGGAACTATTAATGAACTGTTACCTGCGAAGAAAGTAGAACAGTGGATAATATTATTATTGTTGTTTTTCAAATTTTGTCAAAACATCTTCTTTTCTAGGGAAGACCCCATGCGTTCAGTGCATTTTTTTGACATTGGAATCATTTATTTTTATATATTTTTTGGTGATTGTAACACATTATTTTAAAGCTGACTTTTTTACTTAATGCGAATTTTTAAATACTTCTTCTGCGATACTATATTTAGTTTCGTTTATTTACAAATAATAAATAAGGGCTCAGAGCGATTAAATATGTAGAAAAATGTACGAGCATAATATTTCATATGTTCTTGCAATAAATATTAATTGTTTTTAAAAATAGTAATAAACGTTAATATAAGAAATTTGTAATATTTTTTTATCTTGGAATGCGAAAATGTATTTTGCACATACATACATATACATATAAATATAAGTCTATGTATTCCTTCACAGACTTATATCTATGTATTATGTATACATGCGCGTATATTACAATATTTATGTGAGTATTGCTGCCGATGGAATATATTATTTTTGAGCAGATTACGAGTTACTATAAAGCAAATGATCATATTACGATTTTTCATAATTTCTAATTATTTACTTGGTATTATAAATAATTATCACTATTAGTACAACTAATTATGTGCTTTTTAATAATAATATTCAATTTTAATTAAGTGTTTGCATATTACTAGATATAACATTTACATATGTATAAAAAAAATTATTCTATTCGTGGCAATAAGCAATCGCATTAAAACGACTATACGTACAATTAATACTGAAATATATGGCGCTCATTACAGGTTTAAAGAGCTCAGAACTTCCAATATAACAGAATATTGTGTGTAGTGCGGGTTCTTTGAAATTTAAATGCGAGAATAGATCGAACAATCTTCAGAGCGAGATAGAAAATACGTACGAGGGTAGCCGTTTATATTTCGGAAACAGCAAACAAAAAAAAAATTTTATTTTCGAAAATAATTTTATTGCTTTTCAAAATATTCTCCTTGAAAATCAATGCACTTTTGCATTCGTTTAACCAATCCAAAAAGCTTTGCTGCCACTGTGAAGGCGGTATCTCCAAAATATGAGTTTTGAATGCCTCAACTGCCTCTTCCGGCGTAGAAAACCGTTGACCACGAAGTGTATTCTTCACGTGTGGGAACAAAAAAAAATCACAGGGTGCTAGATCAGAGCTGTACGACGGATGGCTCATCAATTCAATGTTTTACCCTGGTCAAATGTTCAATTGTTTGAACCGATTTGTGAGAGCTCGCATTGTCATGCTGGAGAATGATCTGTCGTTTTCGGTTTGTTTTCCTTATTTCTTCAAAAACCTTTGGCCAACAAATAATTGTGTGCCATTCGGAATTGACCGTTCTACTACTCTCTAAAGGCACGGTTGCAACGTGACCGGTTTTTCCGAAAAAACAGTCAACCATTTGTTTTGATGTGCTTCGAGCGCGAACAACTTTTGTTGGATTTGGCTCATCTTGGAATACCCACACAGTCGACTGCCGTTTACTATCAGGCTCATACGGAAGATCCAAGATTTATCACCTGTGTCAACTTTATAAATATTCTTCGAAGTACCGCCATTGTATTTTTTGTGCATTTCTTGGCACCAATCGACGCCAGTCCTTTTTTGAGCGGTTGTCAAATTATGTGGTACCCAACGTGAATATAGCTTCTTAGCGGCTAAATGTTCATGCAGGATCTTATGCACGCTGGTGTTGCTAATATCTAGAGATGCCTCAATCTCACGGTATATCACATAATGGTCTTGCATTATCAATTCAGACACTGCATTAATGTTTTCCCATACAACAACATTTGTGGGATGACCTTCACGAAATTCATCGTCCAAAGAACGCCGTCCAAGTTTGAATTCACTATACCAACGATATGCTATAGTTTTCGATGGTGATTCTTCACCATATAAAGAATTCAGCTCGTCGGTGCATTCTTGTTGAGATAATCCACACCGAAAGTTATGAAAAATTATTGCACGAAAATGTTCGCGAGTTAATTCCATTTTTTCGCTGACATAAAATTTTCAAGTTGCTGTCAACAATAGAAATAGCGACCGGATAATAAAACTGTCAAAGTAAATATATTGTAAAAATTGACAAACTTCACGGTGCAATCATCAGATTGGAGGCAACACTAACAGTGTTGTCAGTTTTTGAAATGTAAACGGCTATCCTCGTAGTTATAGTCTGCTTTCAGCAATATGCATTTAGTCCAATGCTTTTCGAGAGGAGGAAATCAAAGAGAGCCAAATCTGGAGAATACAGTGCTTGTTTAATCATAGTTAGTACTAGTAATTCGTACAGTTTCTCCATCGTAAGTGTTAGCACGTGGGATGGGACATTATCCTGACAGTACAATATTTTTTCTTTATAGAATAAAGGTTTTTAATTTTTATTTCTTTGTTAAATATGTATAACCACGACGCATAGTACTCGCCTGTTATTGTTCTTTCGTGTTACACGTTATCAATAAAAGTTATTCCTCAGAAATCCCAGAAGATGGCAGTCATCAGTTTTCCAGCAGACGGAATTGTCTTGGCCTTTTGGGTTTACTACTTTGTCCATTGCTTTGCTTGCGCGTTGGTGTTCGGAGTTGTAGTGTGTCCATATTTCATCGACAGTTATAAAATTGAACATGTTTAGACATTGCTGCGGAATAGTCATTCTCACTTGCTTTTGATGGATTGTTAGCAGACGCGTCAGCAATTTAACACTAAGCTTACTCATGTCCAAATGTTCATATATGTAAGATATAATGTATGCAATTATATGACATGCTCACTTTCCCTGCTATTATTTACTACGATTTCATTTGTGTTTTAATTATTTCTTTATCGGAAGCTGCTTTTGATCAGCCAAAACGTGGCACATTGTCTATGTGTGTTCTATCACCTTTAAATTCAGCAACTTTGTTTGTAACTAATACATACTCAGAAGAAGACACTATAAATTTCGTTTAACTCCGTTTCGATTTCTTTAGCATTTAAGTCTTTCAAAAAGAAATACTTTATGAGTGCCCACTTTCACATTCTAAACTATTCAGGAGCGACTAGCGTGAACAACATCCACAACTGATGTAGATTAAAAGAAGGTTATGTTACCAGATTCGCTATATATTATCATCGATTTCGTCCTTTCGTACTTGATTCGTCTCATTGTCGAATTTTTTTATGAATGTAGAATTATGGTACTGCCTGAAAGATCACCGATGAAAACGGATATGGAAATTAGTGATATATTTCATTCCATACAAAAATCTGTTACTAATATAATTATCGTTCCAATATGTTTTCAAGTTCAATACATGACACAGGACAACAAAAAATAATTTTTTAAAATATGTTTCAACGTTAATAGCTGATTTTTGCTTTTTCCGGTACTGAATCCATATCTAATAAGTTTCTTGTTCTATCATCCACCACGTGTTCGTCACAAAATGATTCCGTTGTAAATTAAAAAATTTACGAAACATGCAATGGGAATAAAAAATAAATTAATGTTACAATACAAAAAAGGCTTTTACTTAAGTATTACCATAAATCTACATATATAACATAATAAACAGCTACTTTGTTTATTATATAGGTTGTATGTGTCCTTTGACTTATTTCCTTGCTCTCTTTTCCTTTAAGCTTCCGATATAGCTTATTCTACTGCGAGTACTTTGCTAAAGTTCTGGATGGAGTGATCAACAGTAGTCTCCCATCATATTAGTATTCCAGTACTTTTGATACCACCTCACCTTGCTCCTCCCTGACATTTGAACTTTTCCAGCAAGTTAGCTGGAATAAAATGCGGGTCCTTATTGTTGCTTAAGAACTTGGTAACAACTTGTTTGAATGATAGCCAAGTCTCGGTCTGGGTTAAAGTAATTTTTGATTCAAAATAAGAATCGAATATTATTTTTGGAATGGCAGGTCCAACGAACACGCAATTTAACTTCCGATCGATGAAGACACTTTTCGCAGAGATACTGAAAAGATTGTGCATGTTTGGATAAGGTTTTTACAAACTCTTTCATAAGGCTTAATTTTATATACAAGGGTGACAACAGAATGTTGTCCGGATCCACAAGCTACTTGCACAGAATATTTTCCCTTCGAGCTTTCAAGATCGTCTTGCAGGCTGTTTTTTTTTCTGGACCAGTGTTGATTTCTACCCTACTGCCCTATTCACAAAAAGAATGGGATTTTGGTAGAGCCACTTCGTTGGCCAAGGAACAGACACAATACTTTCAAATTTCCACATGCGATTTAATTATGAGCGGAATAGTTTATTTTATTGGAAACTATATTGAGGATTCAATAACTCTTCTACATATGCACAGAATTAGCAAAAAATAATGGTGCATAGGTGTTATTATTGAATAATTGAACAGTCTTTAGATTAGCTTAAGAAGAATCTATTATAAGTCTCCATTCCTTCTTTCTACATTTAATTACCAATTTATTCAATAACCGGTAATATCTGATCAGTGTTCTAAATCACCTTCTTGTTTGAAAATTTGAGAAAAGTTCTATTCTCTTAGGCTATATATATAAATTGTTATTCCTGCACCAATAAGTTCTTTCCTTTGAGTCTGGAGTTAAGCAGTTCCACTTTTGTTAAACCCAAACCACTAACTAAATCATTTCGCTCGGTTTGAGTAAACAACTTCTAAATTTTTTTAAATTTATTGAAATTCATCATTAGCTGTATATTTGAATCAAAGTATCACTAAAGAACATCATCAAAAGTTTTTGGCGATTTAAGGACAGGAAGATCTTGACCATAGCTTACTGGCCGAATAGTAAACGCAAAGTGAGAGTACGTTCTTAGCTTCTAATTTTTGAGTTATAACCCGTAACATTACTGTACAAGAGTAATAATCATTATGCTTTTTTGATTCCTCCATGTCATTGTAACAGCAAATCATAATTCTCGCTTCTCTTTTTGGCCATTTTCTAAAATCTTACATAACAATCTTTATGCAGCACCCAAGTCGTCCAGGAAACCAAGTTTCAAAGTATGAGAAGTATACTTTTTTAAAGAACTCTGCAATGCTCTAGCTTGTAGATGTCCGTCGTCATACTTTCTCACTCTTGGTTTCTGGACTAGAACCGCGTCTTCGGTACTACTTATGCTACAGACATTTGGTTTCTACTTGTACGGGACATCTTCAAGGCTTTATTGTTACTACTGCTTTCGTTGTTGTACTGAAACTATTCAGTTTCAGTTCAGCAATACTTTCTTCATCTTGGCTTTTGGTCCGGAACAGCGTCATCAGTACTTCTTCTGCTGCCGATATTACACACTAAAAATCACAAGAATAATGTAAATTCATTCAAAAACTTTTTCATGGTTGGCCTGTACAATTGGCTCAATTATTTAAAAATCAGTAATATGTTATTCTTCAACTTAGAATCAATATAAATAAGTTATTTGCATTATATAAAATTTTATTTTGGCAAAGGTAATATAGTTTTAATGTTCATTAAAAAATAATTGATCTGTATAACGCGATATAGTTATTAAAATAAAACATTTTGATTGTGTACTGACTGAATTCCTTCAAAACATTAAAATGATCTGAATACTAAGTCAAATCCATTACAAAATTGAGTATGACACAGGAACAATAAACACTGAAACAATAAACTGGAGTGCGTCGCAATGTCGCGATGTTAGTTTTACATTGTCGACTTCAATCCGCTCGATACATGCACTTAACATATCTTAGCGGACTCTGACTAATGGAGTCTTTATCGAAGCTGGCATTCTTGAACTATGCCTGTTCACGGACCCTGGTCTCTGTAACATTCGCTTTCTTGTAAAGACAGCACGATTCTTTTATATTCTTCTGTACAATGTCGTTCTTAATTACAGATTTAGATTAAGTTCTGGTTTAGTGTGTGTTTAACATTTAAACCGTATAATTCAATAATGCATGAAATTCCTTCATTGTTGGACATTACATACATATTTAATATTGTATATCTTTTAAGAACATCTGCATTAAATTGATTTAGCATTACACTTTTACGGATTATTAAAGATACTTGAAACTATTAAAATAAATTATAATTTAGCATTTGACGCATAGATGGATGTACGTTTTTGGTCTAGACATTATCAATTGCTTTATAAATTAATATTTAGTACGTCTTATAGCATATGTGGGCAACAACCGGCCCGCGGGCCGGATCCGGTCCGCTGTAAGATTTGATCCGGCCCGCGAGACATTGTCGTATTATTTCATGTTTGATATTTGAAGCTAAAAGTTATAAACAGTATTTTAAAACACTACTTTAAAATGCACTACTTTTAAACGCGACCTACGAACGTATTTGCACATTAAAGTTTGGCCCACGACATATCAAAGTTTGCCCATACCAGCCTTATAGGATAGTAAGAATATAGAAAGGTGGAGATATGCTCCCTTAGAAATTAAGACTCTTCAGTAAATCATTTAGCCTTATTGGAAACAATTTAGGCCTAACGAAATAGTCCAGTGCTTCTGAATTAGGAAGCATAATTTTTATTATTCTTTAGAGAATACTTAAATGCTATTCTAAAACAGATTTTGGGACATTCATTATATGTTTTTATTTTATAAATACTAGATACATATGAAATATATTTGTCGAATTCCTATTAATTAAAATAAACTGACAAGACAGAAATGCTGTTTTTAAAATATCCGAATCTATGGAGTTGATGAAGGTTTGAAAGCCCCTTCATATTTTTTCATTCAGAAACTCTTTTCCCTTTAACAAGGCCTTTAAGTGTTTAAACAAATAGTTTATTTTTGATCAGTCTGGTGAAAATGGTGAATATCATAAAATTTTATAGTTTGAGTCGTTAAACTTCGAAATTGCTGTTTGGGATATCTGAAACTTTGTATTATACTGAAATATTACAGGTCCTTGTCTATTTATGAGTTTTAGAGTCCATGTTTTGGGTAAAAAGGAGTAACCAATTACATATGTGGTATATATACCACCAAACTGTTATTAGAATTATTTATGGATGAAGTGGAACTTTTAAAACAAATTTATCTTGTATCCAGTTGCTGAGATGTAGTTAGTATTCGGGATCTGAAATAATATGTATATACAATATGAAGTTCAAGATTGAAAATTTTTCGCGACGAAACTCGATCTTCGATTTTGGACCACTCTAGTATCTCTGAAATTGAGGGCTTCTTGGCAAATATTTTGACACTATCGGATATGGATTGACAGGCTGAATCAATTAGTTCAAACTTCAATCCACTGCAAAGCCAGATTTTTAAGATATGCTGGAAAAACAT
This sequence comes from Dermolepida albohirtum, assembly GCA_031893035.1. Classification (NCBI taxonomy): domain Eukaryota; kingdom Metazoa; phylum Arthropoda; class Insecta; order Coleoptera; family Scarabaeidae; genus Dermolepida; species Dermolepida albohirtum. Next base: position 282,198 of record JAVIWB010002168.1, read on the forward strand.
GAATTTATTTGGGGAAGAAACTTATTTTTACAAAAATTCAAGTTACCGCGGCAGGTCACGGGTTCGACCTATTGAGATAAAAAATGTGTTATTTATAGAAGTCTGCATTTCTTTGAGTCTCAGACGACGAAGTTTGAAAATCCGAAAAAATCGATTTTCGATGTTTCAATACTTGGATTTATGAATTAAGACGCGCTGATTATGTACAACGAAACCCTCTAACTTTCTTTAGATCTCGTGATACTCGTAAAATTAGTTGAATGCAAAATACAAAGTGTCGATTTTAAATATTCCAATGCTCCGAGCTTTGGTCCTTGGACAACTGCATCAGAAATTACGAAAAAGTGTAGAGATAATAGTAAAACTCATCATTAGGATTAATTTAAAACCGTTGGATAACCAAATTCATTACATATATAAATATGCTGCTGGAATTTTTTCATAAACACACTCTGTATATTTCAAACGCAAAAGCCCTCGCTACTATCGATGTGAGGAGGGCAGCGTTTTATTTGCATCGGTAGATGTCAGTGTACTTTCAAAAGTCAGAGTGTATTCATCATATGTGTGTGTGTGTGTTGTAAGGTTGTTTGCGCTACTTGAGTGAGTTCAAGAGGCTATGTTGTTGGAATGCATTTAGCGGGTTTGCTCTTCAGAGATATCGCTTGGCGTATGGAACATGGAATGATTACTGAGTAGTATCTAGCTAGCAGAGCTAAAATGAAATGTCGAGAGAGTGAGGAAGGCACAGCCCTAGCGGGAATGCCCTGCGATCATCGCGGAGGATGAGCATCGCACTGCAATAGCGTTGCGTACTTCGTTTTCTCGAGAATTAGCGTAAAGGTGTTTCATGCGGAGGAAAGGCGCATTGACTGCGCGAATTGTAAGGTCGTTTAGTGGCTAGTAGACTACGTGAACATTAACACCGAAAACTGTTATATATGGAGCGAGTAGTGCGATGCTAGACAACGATGGAGTGATGAACAGATGCGTATTTTGTTTTTTGACGAATCACGGGTCACGCTGTATGTGGAAGACGTGCGAATCAAAGCGTTTACGCTATCTACCGTAAGCAGAGCATAGTGGTATGTGGTATTATTGCATACGACAGACATAATATCATATTTGGTGTCTGTAGAGCAAAAAATGAGGGGTCCCCGTCATCTAAACTGAGTGCTAAGTCCAGTAGTACTCCTCTACATTCGGCGATTCACGCTTCTTATTTATATGCTTATGTGACTCCTGTAATATAGATCTTTATGCAACGACACAACATCCGAATGCGTCCTTGGCCAGCCCGTTCTTCAGATCTCAATCTGATCCAAATGTCTTGAACATGATCGGTCGGAGACTTCGTCAATGTCTGTCTGCCCCGCTAATGTAAGAGAGCTATGGAAACGAGTTGAGGCGTCATGGCTGGCCGTCTTTCCACACATCATACAGTAGCTGGTGGACTACATGCCTCGTGTTGCTGCTGCCTATTGATACTGCCGGTTTGAGGAGGGTACTCCTGCTATTAGTGTATTCCTTCACATAAATATTGGATCGCTCTTCTGGATATATAAACAATACTAGTTTAGTACTACCTGTACACCAAATATTATTGTTCTATGTTCAGGCGTTCCTGATGTACGGTGTGTACTTGTGAGTAAATTTCAGCAGTGTAGAACAACCATGGTATTTGTTTCCATATAGATTACATTTTGTATTAGATTGAATTTCTTAAAAAGTAGTATATGTACTCGACTTTCCAGATTGAGATTTTTAAGTTCTGGTTATACAAACTACATTTTTGTTAGGTTTTCATACTGTAACAGGTCGAGATGCGTCTTTTTCTTGAATAATGTATTTATAATTTCTCTGAAGATTGATTATAGTTATTAAAGCATTATATTATTGTTTAGTATTTAGTATTATGATTTTACGTTTAGTTTATATAACTCACATTAGCAAATAAATATAATAGGTTAGATTTGAGTTCTTGTCGTCTATCTACACAAAAAGAAATAGAACTAATTTTTTAATGAAAATGTCAGTAGCTTCATTTTATAGTAGCTAGTGGTATTGTTTGATATAAAAACAAGCTTATCATTTGGCGTTTAAGTAAGAAAGAGTGACAAAGCGTATAACTTTTTCTTGTGCAATTAAGATTAGCAAATGGAACAACGTGCGGCAATTCAATTTTGTTCTTTACTGGGCCAACACAGTACTGAGTTGCATATGGATAAGATTCTATGAGTCGTATTTATGAATTGCGTAGTTCATAAACCTATGCCTTTAGAATACGATTCGAAGCACTGAACTGATAAACAACGCGCTCCCATAATTATAATAATTCATGTCTTTAAATCATCCAACAGCTTATAGCCAGATTACAAGGGACATTGGCAGACCATGAGTTATAATTGCGCCCGCGTCCATGATTTGACTACGGCTGTCAGCATTTACTAAATGGGAAGGGGAATCCGTTAATAAACTTCACTGGCCAGTAGACATCCGGCGTAATAAACCAGTAACTTACCGGTGAACTGTCAGCCGGCTCATGAAAAAAGTTTAGAGCCGGCATGTACTCAATTTGTCTCTGATCGGCGGGTTGCATCTGAAGTTATAGCAGATGAATTGAATATTAGTGTCGAAAGTGTTTACATGCCTTTAACAATTCTGAATTTTTAAACAAATTTATGGGCAGCGATGACTTGTTTCCATCACAATCCCACCACCCAGGTCGATAGAAACTAGAACATCGACATTATCCATGAAGGATGTGTTGATTGCGTAATTATTCACCAAAAATTCGTTCGCTCTGATGTCTCAACCAATTCTCTGTACCATAAAGACGTCATGGCCTATTGAAGCGAATTCAAATAGTGAGGTGCCGAAGTTCTATCAAATAGCGCTGGTTTCTATTGCACGGCAATGTACTCTATTCACGAAAATATTTTAAGTGATAAAATTTGTGTTTAGTCACTCATCGTGTTCACCAGTAGCTCGAACTAACTTTCACTATTCACGAAACATAAACTGCGCCGCACGTAAATACCTTTTAAGTGCAAGTTACAATAATTCTGGAATCAATTCCTGCAAATAATTTTTTTCAGGCTTTTCATAAACATTATAAACATATCAGTTTCAGTGCAGTAGTTCAGCCCTGAAGATGTCCCATACAAATGGGTACGAAACGTCGGCAGATATACTAGTGACGCGGTTCCAGCCCGGAAACCCAGAAGCAGATAGCATTATAAACACTATCGTTTGTGTAGAAGACATGATGGGTCATATGTCGATAACTAACTTTTACAACTTTTTTTCTTTATAAATTCTTTTTGAACTGCTTATTTCTATTTAGAAAAGATGAAATCGTAAAAATAATGTTTCCAATTGCTTTTGCTTGTATTATTTAGTAGAATCACTTAATTATACCTATTTAGAAGTATTTATTACCCATAATAAGGGTTGACAATTGTCAATTAATAAAATAAATACAGACACTTAATTGGGTGTGGTAATATTTTTTCTTTGTATGGCTTTATAGTCACATACATATTCGTTTATAAATACATCCCACCACATCGAAGCTATCGGTACGTAGCGCAGGTGTCTACTAGCGAAATGTTTCGCTGGTCTGCTGCTTCCATCGACATCATCGGTCCGCTATCGAAATTCCCGGAAACTGCCGTCGTCAGTGGCGGCAACCCGGGCCCCAGTATTAAACATATTTCACTTCGCTATGCTGTCACGACTTCGATAATTGTTAACAAATGGCTCACTTCTCTGTATCGCCCGTTCAGATATTGGAAAAATTTTGTGATTTCTTAATGTATCTAAGTAATTCATTATCTAAATGATTAATACAGTCAACTGGATGTATGATATTTCTCTTTAAATGAATTCGTTTAACATACGAAACCAAATTAATACCAAAATAATTAACATATAATCTTGTAATTCATCATACATATAATGCTTATAATTTTAATATTAGTTACTTTTTTGAAAGACGATTCCAATTCAAATTCATTGTTTGAAAATTGTATATAATAATAGTACGGAATTTCAAGTTGTTTGACATACATATAATATATTAGGTTGTCGAAAAAATAAAGACGTACTTTTTCTGCTTTTGATAGGTAATTTACTAATATAAAAAAAAAGAAACCAATTATATATATTTTTTTAATCACTAAGGTTGATATATAACCCCTTTCCACATTAATTTTTGTAATTCTGTATACGCATGTCGACAACAAAGTTGTCATCATCAGCAGATAATTGCAAAGTGTCGCACCTGGTAAACCACAGCGAAAAATACCTGTACGAAAACAAACTCCGTACGCGATCCGCACCGTTGAGAACCAAAATGTACACTGTATGTTCGTTTCACAAGATTTTAAGTAAATCAATTTTAAAAATCTTGTGAAACGAACATACAGTGTACATTTTGGTTTTCAACGGTGCGGATCGCGTACGGAGTTTGTTTTCGTACAGGTATTTTTCGCCGTGGTTTACCAGGTGCGACACTTTGCAATTATCTGCTGATGATGATAACTTGGTTGTCGAAATGCGTATATAGAATTACGAAAGTTAATGTGGAAAGGGGTTATATATCAACCTTAGTGATTAAGTTAATCAATCACAGACTCCATCAAATTCAACAAAACCAATTATATATTTACTGTACTGCTTGGTGGTTTAATTGCTTAAATCGACAGTTTAGAAAATGGTAGATATAAGTTCGAGTCCTGGTTCAATATATGAAATCTGTAATTAATTTTTTTGATTAATAATAAAGATGGAATAGCAGGAAATTTATTAAGTTTCCATCGCAAAGCGCTTAATTATATGTTTATATATGATTGTAAACACTGTTACGGGTTCGTTTTACTTTTTGTTTATTTTTTGCGTTTAACCGTATGATTTTCCGTAAATTTATTTTGTCCGTATTTTATGTACATCGCTGTATGGCCCTTTATTAATCTTCCTCTGTATATTAAAAATTAAATGGTTTTCATAGCCTTAATAGATGAAATAAATTCTTTATTGAATTTATTTCATTACGACCTTATGTTGTTATATTTTTATTTTAAGAGATTACTCTTATTAAAATTCTCTAGCTAATTTGTTATCTATATTGTTGTTTATGGGAAATAATTCATTTCGTCATAAAACTCAAAAAGATTAACTCTCCCAAAGTTGTAACATTTGTATCAATAAATTGAAAAGCTTTTAGATCTGTCAATAGAAAATGAGTCGAAAACAATATTAAAACTCGGTCACTCATCTTCGGCAACAAATGAATTTTGATCACTCGTAACAATGACAGATCAATTAAGATTAGATTGACGTACCCATTTGTATAGGACATCTTCAGGGCTCAACTACTGCACTGAAATCGACAGTTTCAGTGCAGTAGTATACGAAACGTCGGCAGATATACAAGTGACGTGGTTCCAGCCCGGAAGCCCAGAAGCGGATAGAATCTTACAGCGTGTTCAAGATGGAGATTTCAGTTAACGCTGTTAATAGTTCGTTTAATGCCAAATTCGATAATTTGTTCCCAATACTAAACGTACTACAGAATATTGCCAATTCATAAAGACATAATATGTGATATAACTAATATACCGAAATGGGTTTTTCATGTTTAAAAGCATGATATAAAATTAGTATAACTTTACAGATCTCAAAAATTCAACTCCCTAAAGTATAACACCCGTTTCAAAACCAAATAAAGAAATAACAAATACGTCAAAATAACTAAAGAAAACCACACAATAACAATAATAAACTTACGAAAGAGATAATTAAACAAAAGAGATTTAAAACTAAACTATAAATAACTCAAAAATGAAACAACAGACAGAAAAATACTTCTTGAATGTACCCTAATACAACAAGACTTAAACGATATGAAGGAATGCATATGAAATTTGACATTGACATATATGTAACTCTCAAAACAACAATAAAAATAACGATATGTGGATAAAAGAGAAAAAATATTACGCTATGAAGGAATGCACATGAAATTCGATATCGACATATAACCCTCAAAGCGACAATAACAATAACGATAACAAGTGCATAAAAGAGAAAAAATATTACGCTTAACACTACTAGAAGGAAATAAATTTAAAGTTCTGGATCTATAAGTGAACACAATTATAGGAATACAAGAAAGGATGACATCGTTAAATCGTATGTAAACAACACAAATATTTATGGAAAAGCTGTAAATAGAAATGCGTTTACGAGATTAATTAAATCAAAGAGACAATTGAATTTCAAGAAAGCTTTCAATCTACAAGGTATGATCAAATAAGTATCTAATTCTCCATAGTAAATAGCTAAAATTCTACGTTACCTAATACAAATGGGCGATATATACAGAGCAACGAAAGTGCATAATTAATAGAGATAACAATACTGGGATAGCAGCTATTAGAATAGCACAGTAACAAGGATACGATTAAGTGAAAAACGTTGAATGCAACTAAGATTAACAAAAAAAAGAAATGTTTAATACAAAGGAACATATTTTATTCCAGGTAATTAATATTATACACACTCTTAGGTGTAGTAATGTTAACACGAATCATAATTTATGTATATGTTAAGCTAACGTAACTAAAATATCAGACACCTTTTGGTTTTTGTATTAATTAAAATGCAATAAAATGTATTTTAGTAAAAAAAACACATGCGTGCATATGTGCATATGTTTACACCCAACAGATGCTTGATTTTGTAAAGAATTATTAATTCACAAGACTAGTCTGTACATACGAGTTTACTACAGGTACATTGTGTTTTGAGAAGTATGTATGCAAATATAAGCATTACTTTAAAACACTCACATGAAGGAAGCACGTAATTTTCATTATACCTTCGTTCGTTAAATTATATACTTCACACCACATATTAAAATTACCGCTAGTTGCAGTAAGCTGTGATCCTTGAAAATGCGAGATTCTTGCAAATAAAGTACGAATACGGAATAATTCAAGATTATCGCCGCGCGCACGATAACCCATAACTTTCTGCAAGTTATGATGCATCGACACGGCACGATAGCATTAACTCGGAGGTGCAATTTTCGACAAATACACATTGGCGATCGCATGATATATAAAATGACCAGTTGACTGCTCATTAATGTAAGAGGTTAAGTAATAAGTATCTATACTATTCAACAAGCCTGTACGTTACTTTAGGTAAAATGATTGGGACCTTGAAGTTTTTAATATGCGACACGTTTGTAGTTACTCTCAAATATTAAGACATTTTCAGTAACAAGTTGTCTTTTCTTATTATTTTATATTTTCTTATAATCGAAATTCCTAAATACTTTCTCAGTTTATTCGTGACTTTGATTCGTAACATATGAGGGCTAGTTGAGGTAAAAATTGGTTTAATTACACCACTTTACAAATATTACTTTGTGTCGGTTGCCGCGAACTTCATAGCTGATAAAGATTGCAATTTATAACACGCTATTTTCAAATCTTTCGTTAAAATTTTTTATATACATACAGTTACTTTAATATTTTTTTTCGTCGTTTACGTGTATTTATCCGTTGATAATGTGCATATTTTAAACAGTATTAGCCATGAATAGTTTAAAAAGGTGTTGTTTAAACAAACCAAAGCATTGTTGCTGTATGTGTGGAAAGAATGTGTTCAAAAATTATACAAATATAGAAGAATTTCTGAGATTGTTAAAATAAAAATGACAGGTTCTAGGCGTCTAATTGTGTGTTGAATGCTTTAGATCATATGTGGGCAACAACCAGCCCGCGGGCCGGATCCGGCCCGCTGTAAGATTTGATCCGCTTCGCGAGACATTGTCGTATTGTTTCATGTCTGATATCTATCGCTAAAAATTATGAACACTTCTTAAAAAGGCACTACTTTTAAACGTGGCCCGCGAACGTATTTGCACATTAAAGTTTGGCCCACAACATGTTAAAGCTTGCCCGTACCTGCTTTAGATTACGGAAAAGCAGAAAAAGAAGTGTCTTGTCTACATTTAGAATCCTGAGAGAACCAACAAGTCATCTAGGCGATTGTCATTGTTGTAATGTCGACATAAAGGGTATGGATATTAAAAATCAAGTTAAATGAGAGTGTCCAAGTGCTATGTCTGTACAGCGTCCCGTGCAACATTTAGTTGACGTTGCAATTCTGTCGATTTCGATTACTGACAATATACGTAAGCTCTTAGCACAAGATAATTTAGAAACAAGATCGTCAGAAAGTGATACTCTCTTTGAAACCTTACCAGACGATAAACCACACCGCTTTTCGCAGAATAAACTGGATGATCTTGTAAGGGATTTTAATCTTCCTAAAGAAACCTTCAAATTGCTGGCATCACGACTTCTTCATTATATAGGGATGAATCCAAATAAATAGAAATAGTCGTTATTTTTTCGGTTTTAAAAATAGATGATAGAAAGTTAAATATGGGGAATACGGTGACTAAAGCACTAATTCAAATCCCAATTCTTAAATTTTGTTCATAGTGATCACGGCGCGTATTTTTTCATTTCCAATTCCCTGTCTACTACCCCGCGCACTTTTATTCATACAGGAGTAGTAGACATTCTAAGACTTTGCTGATTTCATCTTCTTTTACACACACAACAACATTTAAATTTGAAAATCCGGTTTAAACCGTTAAACACGAAGCAGCAAGGATAGTAATAATGTCGAATTCTATACTGTGCTTGAGTTCAAATAAAAGTACTAATAATGGGAGCAGTTTCTCACTGCTCTCATTATTAAAAATTACACAAGATATTTATATGGGCACACTGACAAACACAGACCAACTGACAGATTACCCTATATTGCCATAGTTAACATAACAATGGATTATTCTATACAACAATAAAGAACATTTCATTGAATAATAATAATAATAATAATAACCTTTATTTCCAACAAGGTTAAAGCCCAATAACAGGAAATTACAAAATAGCTAATTGAGTTTAGGCGTATGTGTGGCAGATATAAAAAAATTAAAGCTAATTGTAATTAAAATTAATCAGAAAAGCAAACAGAGACAAAAATTACTAAAAATACATATATGGTATACATGCTAAGCAAACAAGTCAGCAAATTCCTTGGCACTTTTACTCAAAATGTAGACCGGAGTTCTCCTGAGAATATTAGTCCGCGGTCTTGGCGTCACAATGGACACATTGCACCTAGAGTTCAAACGGGGCACTAAAAAACACAAAGGATGCAGTAACGAAGGACAGTCAACACTGTTACCAAGGATGCCATACAACATCCCACCACAGAGACCAGCCCTCCTGTCATGCAAAGAGGACATATTGTATTATGCTCAAGAAGCAACCATTCCTGCGACACACCCCTTTGTGGGTAAGCACCACTAATCTTGAAGGTAAGGAATTTTAAAAACCTTCGATGAATGCGCTCCAATTTCAAGCACTCACATGCATATATCGGACACCAGATTAGTGATGCATACTCCAGTTTTCTTACAACGTAAGCATAGTATAGGAACTTTAATACAGCAGGATCACAGAAATATTTGGAGGTGCGGAATACAAACGTCAGCGATTTGCAGGCTTCTGAGCACACACTAGTGATCTGTTGTCTAGTAGCCGAAAGGTAAGACAAGAGTCGAAAATTACTCCAAGATCCCTAATCTCACTCACCCTCCCCAAACTATCATCCTCGATGTGGTAGATGGATTCAAAAAGCAAAGTAGACTATGAGAAGGTCATGGTATAGCATTTGTGAATGTTTAATCTTACCCCCCCTTACTCCTTATCCCTCCAAGAAGCGCAATTTCCGCTACAGGTTATCAGCATCCTCGGAGGAACGAATTTCGGAAAAAATCTTGATGTCATCAGTGTAGGCGAGCACCTGGCAATCAATGTGACAAAAAAAGGTCGTTTACAAATAATATAAACAGCAGAGGACCCAAATTAGACCCCTGCGTCACGGCAGACGTGAAAAAAAATTAAATGAGGAATACCCATTGTACGTCGTGTAACAACGTCTCTCGGCTAGGTACGATTCTAATAGATCAGTTGACGCAGGAACCAAATCGAAAGAGGTCAGTTTATGCGCCATCGTTACGTCAAGCCGTGTTGTTATCGAATCATCCTCGTATAAAAGATTTTATTATTATTATTGTATTTTGATTGCTTTTACTTATAGCAAATTATTTTTTATAATTATAATAAACAAATAGAAGAAAAGGTTATATCCTCGGTTCGTTTTAATGATTTTTTTCCAATAATTGACGTGTTAATAATTTGTTTTTAATAGATGTTATTTTTATATGTTCAAAAAGCACATAGATATTTAATGAGTGTTTTCTATTTTTACTTTTTTGTATATCATTCATATTAAAACAGTTTATTTAATTTATGCTTTCACAGAATTCAATTACTAAACATACTAAAAACGTAATATTTTAACTAAAACTAGTAGAGTAATTTATACGCATGTTATGCAATATTTCTCATTTGCGGTAGTCTAACGACGCCGGATCCGATCAGATTAAATAGAGTTGGCTAATTGTTTTTCGTAGATAAAAGGTAGAGTAGTTGGTCGACGTGCCGTCGACCGACGCGCCAAGGGTGATAACAAGGAAGTGCTTCTGACACATTCCGCCACGATGACGTCAATGTCCATTGTATGCCGACTACTTGACCGAAGAGTTTCGGCTATTCGTCTACACTTTTGTGTTTGACTAATAGGCTGCTTCAGCTACTGTTTATTTTACCTAATAAGTAATAATGACATCTATAAAATTTACGATACCTTGAAATACGTATTTTCTTTTAAATTTTCGCAAATATGACATTTTTCTGCAATTACATGTTACTTTGTTTATAGCATTTTATGCTTCACACATTGAAAAATATAGTTACTCGCAAAATTGAGCGTACAGTAATTAGAAAATAGAACGGTGTATGTACATTAATTTTAAGAAATTTGTATTTAATGTAAAAAACAAATAATATTTCAATGTATACAGAGATTATAGTTTATAATTTCAACGAAACTAAGTGAAATATAATAATACCAATGCTACTGTAACAAAAAAAGGAAAGGTAAATGCACTGCATACCACCGCAAAATTGAGCATACAGGTACTTTTTCTAGCATATAAATACTTTTATACATACTTCAGATAGGGGAATACCTATTGTATGTATGTGTCATTTAGCTTGTTTTATAAAATATTATAGAATATTGAAGTTGTGTTTAGGTGAATTTCGTTATGATAACAGTACCTATGGAGCACAAACAGCGGCAAATTGACATGCCGACGCGCAAGCTTATAATTAAGTTATGTCGTGAAGAAAAATCGTTAAGGCAAATAGGTAGTTTGAGGCAGGACTCATTTCACAATTTAAAAAGTAATAAACAAATATAAACATGATGGAACATTGGAAAATGGATACTAAGTGCCCAGGATGAAGAATTTATTATAAGAAAAATTAAAGCTAATGGGAAGCTAAGTGTCCCTAGATTACGAGAAGAAGTTGGGGCAAGTATTAAGCACAGCTTATCAAGTGATACTGTACGCCGTGTACTATATAGAAGTGGTTATCATGGCCGAGTTAGTCGACGTACACCTTGGATTTCTAAACGAAACCTCGAAAAACGTCTAGAGTTTGCACAAAAATACGTAAATTATCCCTTAGAATTTTGAGATAACATAATATTCTCGGATGAATCTAAAATAAATTTATTTGACTTAGATGGCAGGCAGATAGTATGGAGAAAGCCTCGGACAGAATTAACACATTACACATACCATCAAACAGGGTGGTTCCGTCTTTTTTTGTAGTTGTATGGCTGCTAGTGGTACAGGAAATCTTGAATTTATTGACGGTACCATGGATAAAATGGAACACCTTGAGATTCTCAAGATAAATTTGAAAAATTCTGCAATGAAACTTGATATGCCACAGGTCTATTACTTTCAGCAAAACAATGACAAAAAAGCATACCTCACATGTAGTCAAATAATGGTTATTGTATAGTTAGCCGAAATTATTACACACTCCACGCCAATCACCGGATCTAAATTCCATTGAGCACACGTGGGCAGAAGTAATGATACGAATGTGAAAGGTACAACCTAGCAACAAAACGGAATTGAAAAACGAAATAATTTTTTTTTAAGTTTGGGAAAGTATTCCAGAAACAGTGACACAAAAATTTATGCAATCAATGCCACAATGGCTACAGGCTGTTACACAAAGGATGCAACACAAGATACTAAATTATAAAATATGTTTACTGTCTGCTCAATTTTGCGGTGGTATGCAGTGTATTTACCTTACTTTTTTTTTATTACAGTAGCATTGGTATTATTATATTGTATATATTGAAAGATTATTTGTTTTTTATATTAAATAAAAATTTCTTTAAAGTAACATACATCGTTCTAGGTTCTTATTACTGTACGCTCAATTTTGCGAGTAACTGTATATGATTTTGAAAGACGAATATTAACAAGAATTTTTGAGGGTATAGTTTCTGTTACGTAATTTCAAACTTAAATATATTATATTTTTCGTTTGTTCTTTAATTTGGTAACAAGAATACGATAAAAAATTATTACTATATGTTCAGTATATATACTCTAAATATAATTGTTACGTAATTAAAACTTAGACTAATTTATGACTAGATTTTGTTTTACTTTGAGAATATTTGAATACTTTTGTTACATACTGTATGTATCATTATCATAAGTCTATATCGTTCTAAAGTAATCGACGACTGCTAAAAATTAACGTAACTAACGGAAAACGGAAATGAGTGCAGTAAGGTGTATGAAATCAGATGTTTGTAGGTGGTTACATCAATAACTAAGTTAGTCCTACAATATTTTAATAACTGTCGTTTAGGGTTAAAAAGTGAATAGACGATGACTAGGATAAATAACCGGATATTATATATACAATGTTTAACGATTTCCTCCCTTATTTTCAACACATAATCTATATTTCATGTAATTAAATCCACCGTTACGGTTAAAAAGTTTTATTAAGGTGAACAGCATGTGCTTCTCTAAGTAGTTATAAACTTAAATATAACAGGGATACCTTTTTTATATTTTTTATAGACGAATTTTATCTTTTTACTTGATTTACATGTTTCAGCTTTGTAATGTATTGAAATATGTTAAATTGAAGTTTCGAAAGATATTTATTCGCACTAGAGTTGGACAATGATGAAATAGCAGTATTGAATAAATGTGTAGATATTATCAAAACGTACTTTTATAAAAAAATTGAAAAGAAGAGTTAAAAAGTATCGAAGCTAAGGGCTACTAGGTCTGTAGAAATGGCATACGTATGTATATATATATATATATATATATATATATATATATATATATATATTATATACGAGAATAGTTTGACAAGTAGTGAGAATGACACATAGGTGGCGCTCTAATTGGTAAAACAAATGCACTGTAATTTAGGCTGCCTATTTATATGTTTACATTCCGATATTTAGATAAATCGTTTGATTAGTTTATTTTTGACAGCTGATTGAAAAAGAAGCAACACGTCGTTTTGTTAAAATGGAAAAAGCAGAGTATCGTACGGTGATTAAATACTTCGTAATTAAGGGTATGAAAGCTACCAAAATAAAAGATGAGAAACGTTAGGTGAATGTGCTCCATCATCCGCCACAATAAGTAGATGGGTAAATGAATTTAAACGTGGTAGAACAAGCTGTGTTGATGAAGCGCGCTCTGGAGCACCCAAAATCGTGACTTCTAAGGAAATGATTATAAAAATCCATAATATTATTACGCAAGATCAATGACTCAAAGTGAGAGAGATAGCAGACATGGTAAACATTTCAACAAAACGCGTACAACACATTTTAATGAAAGAATTGGGCGGCACCCATCTTGCCGAAAGCTTGGCAAGATGGGTGCCGCGATTGCTTACGACTGATCAAAAGTTCACTAGTTTGCGCATTTACAATGAGTGTTTGGACCTTTATAAGCGGAATCCGGTTGATTTTTGTAGGCGATTTGTTACCTTCACCAGACAACGCTCCCTCGCATACCAGCACAGTTGCGATGTCCAAAATCCACGAGTTGCATTTCCAATTAGTACCGCATGCGCCTTATTCGCCGGATCTAGCCCCTTCCGACTTCCGCCTTTTTCCAAAATTGAAAACGGCACTAGGTGGAAAGAAATTTTCCGGAATCGCATTTTGGAGATGGCATAAGGGCATTGGAGCACCGTTGGAATAAATGTATTGCTCTTTTAGGAGAATATATTGAAAAATAAAAATTATTTTGTATTTAAAAAATTCGTTTTTTTTCCCATTCTCACTACTTGTCAAATTACCCTCGTAAAGGTGATACTTTTGACTCCGAGAACTATAGCTCTATTGTGCTACTGTCAAATTTTTCGTTTTAAAGTCTTCGAAAAGGTAGCTAGAATAGACGCATTCGTAAATGCAGGAAATCTATACTATAGGCAAAACTCATAAATTAACACATCCGTGTGGTTTTTGCAAAAAGATTCTTTAAATAATAACATTCTTACCTTTGTTTCCTTAATACGAGCCTGACAAGAATTTTGAGAGGTATTGAACATTAAACATTCATTCTTGAACGAGAACGGAACAATTACGTCACATATTTAGTGTATATAAGAGGAGATATTAACAAATTAAGTCATAGTTTAAGCATAACTATGACTATGACTTAATTTGGTAATACCTTCTTTTAAATATACTAAATATATAACGTTATTGTTTCGTTCTCGTTTGTTAGTTGACATTGTAAAACGCGTATATGTTATATTTGTTTTATTTAATCTATGACTAGTGTAATGAAACATGGTTATGACGAATGTTAATTAAATGTGAAGTGGCAACCTACTCAAGAATCAGTAAGCCTCTTATATTACTACTCTCTACATCTAGAGCCTCTAAAGATACATAATATCTTTAGGGATGTGAGAGTCGTATTTGATTCGCATCTTCATATCACGGACGGTATTAATGTAATTTGTGTTTCTGCGTCGTTCTCACTAAGTTTTCTCATCCTTCTCTTTTCTTCTAAAGGATTTTCTAATGTGGCAACATTTAGGACTCCCTTTTTTTATTTGGTACGCCCAAGGTTAGATTATTTGGTATACAGCCTATATATACCAACAGCTTGCTGCAGAGAGGGTGTAGAAGAGATTCTTGAAGTACTTGTTTTACGGAACCAATGATATTTATCCAGCTCGTGAATCGTTGTTAGACGTCCACAATTTTCAAAGTTTATCATCTAGAACTGTCAGCGGTGGATATTTTGTTTGGTACCGACGTATGCAACGCGCTTTAGAGATATCTTATTGGTCAACAGAGCTAAAACCCATATCCTGGTTACAGATGTCGAGAAACGCTAATGCTCTTTTTTCTGATATTTTCCATATGCCCTCATACATTCCTATACATTTTTCTGTTATTTTAGTCTTTTGCCTTCTTTGGTTTATGAGATAAAAGATGGCGCCAGTGCATCGATGCTCTTCTGCTTTCTGAGTTGAAATAATGTGCCAGCTTTCACCAGTGGTAACAATAGACTGTAGAAAAACATCACCTTTTTCTTCGTATTGTGACAACAATGCGTGAGCCACCTGCAAATGTGTTTGTTTATGTTAACATTCGCGGAATCCAACATATGCATACTTTCCGGCAATGAAGTTGCTTTTTGATACAACTATGCACACTGCCAATTCTAATATCGAGTGTAAAAGCAATAATCCGCACTGTAATTCGACGATTCATTTGAATAAGTATATTAATCCGATCAGCCATTACGTCTGTTGTTTTTTTTGTCGTTGAGAGTGTAATTCATTCTCGACATATTCTCGGCCGTCTTTAAGAGATTTACTCCATTTATAAAACTTATGTTTGCCAATGTTTCCCTAACAATAACGATTTTCACAAATTTCTGACGGTTTAACGTTTCTTTTTTTGCAAGAAATTGAATAACGTAACTATTATTACACGTTGGTTGATGAACAACTGAAACAGGTTAGTACTTGTTCCCATGTATTAGACAGCGCTGCCATCTTTGGCTGTTGTTTCTTTTATTTAGCGCTGAATTCAAATTATAATTTAAATTTGAACACTCCTCGTATTATTTATTACTTCTCTTTTATTACATTTCTTCATTTTTTTAACATATTCCATGTCATTCTACATTTCGGAATTAATAAATATGATATTACTTTTATTATAAATGTAAATACATTATTAAAAATAAAACCAATCAATAAAAGAAATAAATCAAATATTTAAATGATAGCAATCATCGATTATTAAAAACCGCTCCATAATATATACCATATATAGACCAGGGTAAATAAGCCAAAAAGACGAGGATAAGTTCTGGCAGTGACCACCAAGGAGAAAAGATCCGTTTTAGAGCTCTGAACGCAATTCTTTAAATATTCGAAATTAAATACACGCATACTATTAATTATTACTTTATGTTTTGCATGATATTTGCAATAACTCGGCAAGCGCGTAAAGAATTACGGGATCCTTTTATTAGAAGCATAGGAAATAATTGCTTTCCAAGAAATGCAAACATTAAGTAAATACATGAGAAGAAGATTGAATGTTATTGCGTTTTTGCATCACGCGAGTAGGATGTGTTGGTAACATGTCATCGAAAATTATTCTTTGAACAGTGTTAATAAAAAACTTAATTTGCTGGAGCAGAATGCTTTTATAATACTACTGTTATTTACATGCAAGAGAAAAAATTATATTAAATTGAATTAATTTACGCAAGGATCATAAATATGGATTTTTTTATTAATTATTGGTATTAGTTCGAGTAATCTACGAGAGTAAAGCGAATTGTTCTCAATCTGGCCAAAGAAACAACCTTATTTCCTTTTTTAAATTTTATCAGTGCTAATTCCTATAACAATCAAACAGAAAGACTACAGGTGTTTTTGATGGAGCCTGTGGTTGATTAACTTAATCACTAGAGGTTGATGTATAACCCCTTTTCAATTAATTTGCAGTGTGCGTCTTGGCTTTCAGCGGTATGGATCGTGTGCGGAATTAGTTTCTCGTACGTGTATTTCTTGCCGTAGTTCTCCAGGTGCGACATTTATTATTATTTATTAATTATCTGCAGATGATGACAACTCACTTGTCGAAATACGTATACAGAATTACGAAAATTAATGTGGAAAGGGATTATAATTAACCTTTAGTGATTAAGAAAGACTTCAGTTAAGAAAACACTACGAACGACCAGAAATTAGAGAAGATAAAAGAAAATAAAATAAAGTTGCGAAGAAACTGAAAGGTATGCTGACACAAAAATTCATTATGAAAAGTTATAAAGAAGTTAAAAGAACCCATTCAATATAATCCTATTAATAGTGATAAAAACAAATGGGCAGAAAGCGATAGAGAAAAATATGATTTTTGTAAATCATCTGCAACAACTATTTCCTTCTAAATTTTCCTAGATTTTCTAAAATTTTTATCGAGAAAGAAAATAAAGCACTAGACTTTTTGAAAAAAAATCTCTTCAAGTTGACTTACCACACAATAAATTCAGAATATCACATATAAAAGGAACAATTAAGAAGCAACTTAACACCAACAAAGCATCCGAATGCGAACTTATTGTCGGTAAAATATTAAAGAATTATCAAAAAAAGGCTATAAATTAATTGCTTTCATTTACAATGCGTGCTTCGTTTCAACTACTTCCCAAACACCTGGAAAGTAGTCCTGATCAGAATAATCTCAAAGTCTGATGAAAACCCGAAGCAGCGCCATCCTGTAGACCAATAATTCTATTACAATGTCAAAAGTAATTGAAAATATCTTCGCAAGAAGATTAGTGAACATTATACAGGAAAAAAACATTCCAGAACATCAAGTCGAGTTTCGAAACAAACGTGGATCTACAGAACAAATACACAAGCTTGTAAACAAGATAAACAAATATTTTGAAGCTAAGAATATTGCTTTGCAATATTTCTGGACATTTCTCAAGCCTTTGGTAAGGTGTGGCATGACTTCCACAAAGTAGAAATATCTATCTATTCCATCCTCAGAGATGTACTTCTAAAATCCTACCTAACTGATCGACATTTTCTTATAAAATAAAATAATATTCTAATTTATACCCCCTCTTATCTGGTGTTCCTCAGGTAAGTGTATTGGGACTATGATGACGTGTTTGGAAGATTTACCAATTAAAGCTATGACAGCAGTAGCTACATATGTAATTACGGACCGACTCAGGAATTCAAAAAATTTCCAGACCAGCTTGGATGAAATCCAAAACCGACTCAAGAAATAGCGCATGAGAGTCAATTAAATCAAATCTATACATATCATAAAACATTTGTTTCTATAATGAAGTTTATGACACAATTGAAGAATCGTATCTCACGGTCCTCGGTAGCTCAACGATAGAGCACCTGCTCGGTAAGCGGGGACTGGGGTTCGATTTGTCACAGATAGAGCAAGATTTTTTCATTAATTTCTGCCTTAATTATTACTATGTAATAAACAGTAATTTATGAGTTTTCACTATACATATTACCTTTACACGGCGTCGAAGTACATGTCCATCCATTAAAATCAATAACTGCAAACTCCCTCAAACTAACAATACGAAATATTTTGCGGCTTATTTGGCAGTCACATACCTTCACAAAACAACATCAAATTGAATCAAAAATATTGACTTATCGGAGGCAGATCAGAACTATCTAAATTATTGCTGTATAAAATCGTCCATAAGACGATATGGTCACATGGCATTCAGCTCTGGAAAAGTGTCAGTAACTCGAATATTGACATCTTGCAGAGGTATGCCGAGATATGTACCCAACTATGGTATTCAACGAGATAGTCCTATTGCATCTGTTAAAGATATCATAGGTAAATATTGCGTCAAATACCATACATAGGCTCTTACAGCAAACTAACATAGGAAGCGAGGACTCTGAAGAGAATCATACCTTTAGATCTTGTGATTAGACTGAATGTGTGTGTCGCGTAATGTGAGCCGTATTTAATACAGTTAACTGTTAAGTTAGTCATAAAATTATATTAGAATTATGTGAATTAGTTTAATGAATTCAATTTATTAAGGTTATTATTTAATGTCAAATCAATAGCTTATTACCCTAAAGTAGAATGAATGAATAAATGGAGTCAAGAAAATTAATGCTATTAAAAACATATACGTCAGTAAGATAGATCTTTCGCTAATGTTACGTCAAAACATCATGACATTTGCACTATTGGAAGCAGAGAAATAGCGCAGAAATTAGCAGTATGTAGTCATTGATCTTAAAATGAGTTTTGAACCAAGAGCAAATATCAAGTTCTGTTTTAAACTCGGTAAATCGTTTACTGAAATGTTTAGTTTGATGCAACAAGTGTATTGTCATGCGTGTTTATCACGTACGAGTGTTTATGAGTGGTATAAACGATTTAAAGACGGTCGTACGGACATAAATGACGACGAACATCCTGGTGCACAAAATACAATATGTGGTTACGGAAAGTAACACCGAACTTGTGCGTGAATTTATCAGAAATGAGCCGAAATCCTCGTTGTCATACGTGAGAAAGGAATTAAATATTTACAAAGATTAAATTTTGACACCGCATTAGGGATTGGGAAGATTTGTGCAAGGTTTGTCCTACACAAGCTAACTGATCAGAAATTGCTCCGAATTCAACATTGTATAGAATATGTTCCTAGATGCACTACGAGTGAGAAGTATGCCTTCGTTTTTCTAAAAGGTGGCCACTATTAGTTTTTAATACTGTGGTAACTAAATTTTTTCGGTGATGGTAAGTCGATGTGCTTCAATTTTTGACGTCTTGTTTCAGAATTGAGAAACGGTATCTATGTCTTATCCATTGTAACAATTGACTCTCAAACAAACTTTTTACATGTTCAGACTTCATGCAGGATTATTTGTACAGATCCCACAAGTACGCCGATTTTAGAAAAGATATTGCTTATTTCTAATCAGTGGTTATGCATAACAATTTCCTCTACACGTGCAATCATGACGATTCGACTGGTTCGTAGTCGAAGCTCATTGGATTCGTTTACAAACGATGTTTGAGCTTCTTTAAACTGTTGCACCTCATTCAATTGGAAATTAGTGTCGATGTATGTTAATACATCACATACATAAGTGGGGAAAACATACCGCTTATTAAATATTCATTTTAAGTATTTAAATTGTTTTTCACGTTAGAGGCAGCTATGCGAATTCCATGTGTTGCACAGTGCTGTCAATTGCTTGATGTATTCACAAAAAGTATCTGTATATTTTAAGCTTAACAGTATTTTGCTATCTATTCCTAGTCCAGGGAAGAAAAATAGGAGACTTTAGAACTTGAAAGTAGTAATTAGTTCTTTTCATTCCTATACTCCCAGATTTTGCTTGTTCCAATTTAATGTCTGCTGATTTCTTTAATTACTTAGTAATATTTAAAATAGGGATGCAAAATGTTATACGAGGGTAGTTTGACAAGTAGTGAGAATGGAAAAGAAAAACGAATTTTTTAAATACAAAATAATTTTTATTTTTCAATATATTCTCCTAAAAGAGCAATACATTTATTTCAACGGTGCTCCAATGCCCTTATGCCATCTCTAAAATGCGATTCCGGAAGGCTTGCAAAATACTCATTTACGAAGATGATAAGCTCGTCGTTAGACGAAAATTTCTTTCCACCTAGTGCCGTTTTCAATTTTGGAAAAAGGTGGAAGTCGGAAGGGGCTAGATCCGGCGAATAAGGCGCATGCGGTACTAATTGAAAATGCAACTCGTGGATTTTGGACATTGCAGCTGTGCTGGTATGCGAGGGAGCGTTGTCTTGGTGAAACAGAATCTTTTTCTTTGCCATTCCTGGACGTTTAGCACGAATCTCAACATTTAATTTTTGTAGAAGTTCTGCATAATATTGTTCGTTTATTGTGGCACCTTTCTGAAGGTAATCAATGAGCAGAATGCCCTTTGAATCCCAAGAAATTGATGCCATCACCTCGTTTGCCGATAAAGTGGTTTTCGCTTTCTTTGGAGGTGCAGAACCATGTTCTAACCATTGTTTCGACTGTTGTTTAGTTTCGGGTGTACTGTAGTGTATCCAAGTTTCATCGCAAGTAACAAATGGCCAACAAAAATCAACCGGATTCCGCTTATAAAGGTCCAAACATTCATTGGAAATGCGCAAACGAGTGAACTTTTGATTAGTCGTAAGCAATCGCGGCACCCATCTTGCCGAAAGCTTGGAAAGACCCAATTCTTTCGTTAAAATTTGGTGTACGCGTTCTGTTGAAATGTTTACCATGTCTGATATCTCTCTCACTTTGAGTCGTCGATCTAGCATAATAATATTATTGATTTTTATAACAATTTCCTTAGAAGTCACGATTTTGGTTGCTCCAGAGCGCGCCTCATCAACACAGCTTGTTCTACCACGTTTAAATTCATTTACCCATCTACTTATTGTGGCGGATAATGGAGCAGATTCACCTAATGTTTTCCGTAACTCATCTTTTATTTCGGTAGCTTTCATACCTTTAATTACGAAGTTTTTAATCACCGCACGATACTCTGCTTTTTCCATTTTAACAAAACGACGTGTTGCTTCTTTTTCAATCAGCTGTCAAAAATAAACTAATCAACCGATTTATCTAAATATCAGAATGTAAGCATATAAATAGACAACCTAAATTACAGTGCATTTGTTTTACCAATTAGAGCGCCACTTATGTGTCATTCTCACTACTTGTCGAAGTATCCTCGTAGATTCCATACACCGTATATCCGTGCACCGTACATCCTCATCGAATATCTCATCACTTTATATATGTATAAAACAAAAGAACAAAAGAAAAATTAAATAATTAAAAAACAATATTCGGCAGAAACTATGCAATAAAATCAATGCAAAATTAATTACAATAAATTTAGAATAAACTATCATTTTTTCATTCTTTTTCATTTTTTATTTCCCTACTTAAGCACGTACATATATGTATATGTATGTATGTGCAATGGTTACGACGAAAGATGCGCTCCGCCAGTTCTCGTTTTTGCAGCTAAATAAAATATCGGTCGTTGTAAAAATTCCAGACTTCACATAACAAAGCCGCAAAATTATATCGCGGAGTCCCCGTCTACATCAAAAGTGGCACCTCGGTCTCTATGAATGTCGCACAATAATTGCGCCATAACTATTAAACGGCTTTTCATTTAATTCGCAATTTGCGGTTGAACATATTTACTTTAAGGCGTTCTTATCGTTGCGTTGGTTGGTACGCGGCGAATAAATTCTTACACTTTTTGTTGACTATGAATTTTTGCGATCGATGTGAAAATCTACAGCCGAGTTATCTTAACGTCTTGCCTGTATTTACTCTTCAAACCTATATAGGAGGAAAATATGTAAGATCTTTAAGTAGAAAGAAGTTCGTTCGATGCGAAAAATAATAGGTTTTTATAAAGTATAAAAGGTATTTACTTCGAATATTATACTCAATGACATTAGAAGTGTTACACCTAGAAGGAATAGTTTCCTGGACGTGATTTTTTGGTAATGTGATAAGCTTAAGTCAAGAATGAAACGATCAGATTTCCAAGAAATTTTATTAACATTAATTTGAAAAAAAATCAATAATGTGTTTGGCGACCCCGTAGCTGTAGACACTCCTGTACACGTCTAGGCATCGACAAAATAAGATGGTCGATGTCTGCTTGTGGCACCTCGTTCCAAGCAACTTGAACTTGGTGGATTAACTGTGCCAGAGTTTGTGGAGGATGGTTCAAATTGGTCAGTCTTCTCCCCATTATGTCCCACACATGTTCGATGGGATTTAAATCCGGTGAACGGGGTGGCCACGGCAAATCATTAACGCCAGCTTCTCGTAGAAAGTCCATAGTACGACGAGCAATATGTGGACGCGCGTTGTCTTGCTGAAAAAGGACGTGTGGACGGCCATCTAGATAAGGCAATAAAGTGGTTTGTAGGACGTCATCAACATAACGCGCAGCTGTCATACTGCCCCGAATAAACAGAAGAGGTGATCGGCTTCCATATACAATAGCCCCCCAAACCATTACTCCAACAGTCCTGTGCACATGCCTCTCAACAGCAAATCCAATATCACGTCGCTCTCCACGACGGCGTATTACCCTCTGACGGCCATCATGCATGCCTAGGCAGAATCGCGATTCGTCGCTGAATACGACATTATGCCATTCTGCTTCCCAATGCTGCCGTTCTCTGCACCAGTCCAAACGTTGACGACGATGTTCTGCAGTCAAAGGAAGGACTAATCGTGAACGGTATGAAGCAAGTCCAAAAGCTCGAATGCGGCGATATAATGTTCGCATATTGACAATGCGACCTTCTACACCAAACCATTGTTTATTCGGGGCAGTATGACAGCTGCGCGTTATGTTGATGACGTCCTACAAACCACTTTATTGCCTTATCTAGATGGCCGTCCACACGTCCTTTTTCAGCAAGACAACGCGCGTCCACATATTGCTCGTCGTACTATGGACTTTCTACGAGAAGCTGGCGTTAATGTTTTGCCGTGGCCACCCCGTTCACCGGATTTAAATCCCATCGAACATGTGTGGGACATAATGGGGAGAAGACTGACCAATTTGAACCATCCTCCACAAACTCTGGCACAGTTAATCCACCAAGTTCAAGTTGCTTGGAACGAGGTGCCACAAGCAGACATCGACCATCTTATTTTGTCGATGCCTAGACGTGTACAGGAGTGTCTACAGCTACGGGGTCGCCAAACACATTATTGATTTTTTTTCAAATTAATGTTAATAAAATTTCTTGGAAATCTGATCGTTTCATTCTTGACTTAAGCTTATCACATTACCAAAAAATCACGTCCAGGAAACTATTCCTTCTAGGTGTAACACTTCTAATGTCATTGAGTATATTAAGTACGAAATTATAACAATTACATCACTACAGTATAATTTTTTAGAGATATCTACTGCTCATTAGCGTAATTGATGAAATAATTAAAGAATAATGAAGTAAATGTATAGTAAGATACAGAAACTAACAAAGGGTAAATGTGGAGGCTTGTGCTTTCACGGATGATGTAGTATTTGTTGCAAGAACAGAAAGAAATTTAGAAAGTTTGTACTGAAAAATTAAATGAGAACAAGTTAATCATGAATCTTGAAGAAACTGCAATGATTGTTAGAACACATATATAGCAACAGAAGAAAATACAATCGCACAAGTCGAAAATTATTAGTATCGCGCTGTCACATTTTTTCAACAGATGGCGCTATGTTCATTTTCGTAAGTGCTTTGTTTATTAGCTTTTATTTTTATGCTATGCTATCGTATATGATAGCTCACACTTCTAACTTCATTTTTGACAAAAATATGAACGATGAACATGAGTGTTTGAAATGTTATAAAAAGTTAAAAATTGAAGGCCAAATTGTGTATTTTTCTTACTTTTTTATTTCCGTAAAAGGAAGAATGCGCGCCAAGCTTGTGAAAAGTTGCGTAAACTTTATGGCAACAGTACTCTATAAGATTGTCAACGCCAACGATGATATACCAAATTCCGTGCTGGTGATTGTAATCTTAACGACGCTTCGCGGTCAGAGAACATAACGATAAAGTTGATTGAGATAAGTTTACGGCACGCGGCACAAGAGTTTGCTAAAACTTTAAATGAATGAAAAAGCTAAGATATGTTAGCAAGAACGATATCGTGTATCATGAACTTAAAAAAGTTTACTTAACTGATAAATAGTGATGAGAAGTGAGATGTTTACTGGCGTGAAAATAGTTTTAGTTTCTCTCAAGATTCGCCTAAACGTAATCGAAAGAAGACATTCATTAGAGGAAGATTATGCTTTTAGTGTGCTGGGATCTCAAAGGTGTCCTATCAAGAAACGAAGCAATTAATTTAAATGTATTTTGTCCGCGAGTAGACAGTTTGAATGAATCTATCATCCAAAAACTTCCAGAATTCATTGATCGTAAGAAGTGGCATGTCATCATGACATAACCATACGCAATTTTGATCGCCTGTCAAAAATTATTAAACCTTGAATGGAATGTATTGTCATATCCACAATACTCATCGGACCTGGCGCCTTCAGACTATTTGTCTCATTCCCTTCAAAACTTTCTGTGTGGTGTAACTTTGACTCAGATGAGGCTATGGGTCAGCATCTTGTAAGGTAGGTCCTTCAGTCCTTCTATGAACGAAGAATCATAAAACTTAGGGAAAAGGTTAACGAAGAAGGCAGTACATAATTAATTGATGTCACCAATGATTGTGGATTGTTTTTATGAACTTGACTTTTCACATAACCCCAAAGAAAATAGTCTAACGGTGTCAAAGCGCATGATCTTGGTGGCCACCGTTTCTTGAGATTACACGTCCAGGAAATTTTTGTCTCAATAAATCAATTGATTTGTATGCAAAGTGAGGTGTAGCGCCATCCTGTTGAAACTACATTTCCTGTAGATCAATATTCATTAATTCAGGTCACAAAAATTCGGTTATCATCCGACGATATCGATCACCATTGACAGTTACAGCTTCACCAGCAGCATTTTCAAGGAAGTAAGGTTTAATTACACCACCTGACCATAATGCACACCAAACAGTAACTCGTTTAGGATGCATATGTCATCATGAATAATTCGTGGATTTTCTTCACCCCAGATACAGCAATTTTATTTATTAACATAGCCGCCAAGTTCAAAATGGACCTCATTGGAAAACATTATTTTTGGAGAAAAATCAGTTGGTTGTTCACTAATGAAATTGACAAATGAACGACGTTTTAAATGATCCAATGGCTTCAATTCCTATGTTATTTGAACCTTATATGCCTACAGAGCTGAATCCTTGTGTAAAACACGCCATGTTGTTGATCCACTAAGTCCAAGTTGATGTGAACATCGTCCAATGGATATTTCAGGATCTACAGCAACACTTTCACGAACCAAACCAATATTTTCTTGTGAACGACCACTACGACTGTATTTTTCACGTTTTTGATCTTCCGCGGAACCGGTCTCTTGAAATTTTTTAATAATTCGACCAATAGTGCTTTCAGATGGACGATTATGTAAACCATAAAATTCACGTAATTTTCTAAAAACTCGTTTCACAGAACGCTGCTTTTCATGAAATAATTCAACAATTTGAACGCGTTGTTGTACCGTGTACGAAGCCATTTTTATAAATGTCATACATCACACTTTCTAAATGCCCACATACCCAGACAAATTCAGTGCGCCATCTATATTTTATTTATTCTTAAAAAAACAGCCCAATTTGAAACACTTAATGTGCTTGAAGCTTACAAAGTGTGTAGTGTTAATGAAAATGAATTTTAGTGAAAATATTTGTACATTTTGTGCAAAAACCGTCTGATAATTTCTATTTTAATTTCAAATATCGCCCAATATTACACATCTTTTCTGCAAGAAATGAAAATTTCCACTTATTTTCATTTTAGATTCTTTTATAAATATATAATACATATGTACATAATAGTAATAATACCGTATTTATTGACTTTAAATAAATTGAATGAAAGAAAAAGTATTAATAATATTCTTTGTGAAATCACGACTAATTATGGACAGCAAAAACAAACACACACACATTCAAACACACGAGTAATATTTATGGGACTGTAATTAATGGCAATTGTATTTAACATATTTAAGATAAATTACTTGGAAAACGACTTTAAATATTTCACTTGTTAAGATATTCAATTAATATATTATTTAATTACAGCAGACGTAAAAGAACCTAGCTATTTGTGGGATGCCAATAATGCGGTGAATGTAAGCTTATGGTTATTTTATGTTTTAATTAAGGAGAAAAAGGTAATAGACTTACGTGTCCTTACTGAGAATCGTCTTTTTGTCGATTCGGATACGAGGAATGAAATTGTCATTTTCATTCTTCGCATTGTTACGTTCTCAATTTTTTGCCAATACTGTTTATACGCTTTAAACGTACTTCGAGTATACAATTACATTAAAGTTTCATTATTTCTGCGAAGAAGATAATGAATTATAAACTATTTAGTAGTGTATTACCTACATATTACCTACATATTACCTACATATATTGTTATTAAAAACACAAATTAGGATGTAACTCCCTTACTTATTAAAATTGAGTTACTAATGTTTTTTTCCAAAGTCAATGAATAACATTCTGTTTTTCTGGAGGTTAATTCGTTTGCCAAAAGCATATATATCAATGAGGTCTTATTTTTAGTTTTTAACCGTATATTTAAGGCATACATGTTCAATAAACTCATATAGGAATACAATAAATGAAGTTTGGGTAAATTTGGGTAAAGTTCTGGGATAAAGTTAAAGTAAGAAGGGAAGTAAATTAAATGGACTTAACATCAAAATGAAAGAAAACTACGAGCAGATATAAGAAGGGTATTGAAAAGTGACAGTTGAAATTAAAAACAAACTACACGAAAAAAGATATATGGAAATTTATATATATATTAAATTATATATATGTGTATATATATATATATATATATATATATACACATATATATATATATATAATTACAAGAAAAACACAAGAAGCTGCTGACTGAGAAGGGGGTTACTAGAACAGTATTTGATAATGTCTGACACATAAGCGGAACCAAAGTTCACAAAAATTAATCAAGGATTAAAGTGGTTAATAGAGTTGTAATCGTAACCAAAGAACAGCTACAAGATGGATTGAATATTTTCAAAAAATTATTAACACAGAAAAAATTAATGCAGATGCTCTGCGAACAACGCAATATCCAGAATTGCAAATAAATACCAAAGTGCAAACTATGGAAGAACTAAATGAAACAGTAAAGAGAATGGAAAGGCATCTGGAATTTACGAAATTAGAAGTGAAATGTTGAAAGCAGATATCGCTGTAGAAATGTTGTTTCCATTTTTTAAAAGAATACGAATGGAGGAAATTTGTTGGTCCAGCAGCACGAAGACTAGACTTATATTTTTTCGTCGTCGATGAAACCAGTTTTATTTTACGGATGTATATTATGGTCTGTTGCAGAGAACATGAAGCATAAACTCTAAGTTTTTATAAGCATGTGTTTAAGAGCTATATTGAAAGCCTGGTGGCCAAAGACTATAGCTAACGAAGAACTATGGAAGAAAACAGAGGAAGCAGAAATAGAAAATGAAATTATGAAAAGGAAATTAGGATGGTTGAAACACGTGTTGAGGAAAGAAATCGAAAAAATATGTAAAAAGGTACTTTACTGGAATCTAATAGGAAAAAGGAAGATCGGATGGACGTCCAAAAGAGACCTGAAGAAGATCTTTATTGATAGATTAATAAATCAGTAGGGGCGAAATAGACGGAGAAAATTTACTTCTTCGCTATGTCGCAATCGAGAATAAAGGACTTAATATATTATATATACCAGATTGTTCAATAAGTCTTGCCGTTCTATAAGAAATGGCGCTATTTATTTCGTGGTTTTTTCTTCTAAAAATTGTATTTTGTATTTTCTCATTTGTATATTTACAGGTGTAGACGTGTCACAGTATTTTTTATAATAGAAGAAATTGAATATCGGGCAGTGTTAAAATTCCTATTTTTTGAAGGTGTAGCACCAAAACAAATACATAAACGATTGTTAAAAGTATATATATAAGAACTCTTCACCTTCAATTAGAACAGTAGAAAGATGGGTTGTTGAATTTAAACGTGGTCGTACAAGTTTTGAAGACCATCCACGTGAAGGACGACCAAAAAGTGCATCAACATCAAAAATCGTAGTAAAAATACAGGATCTGGTTTTTTCCATTAACCAAGAGCAATTTAGTAGAAGCCCAAGCAATGTGAGCAATATTTTGGCTGAAGTTTGAGATTTCAGAAAGTTGTCTCCAAAATAAGTGCCGCATTCGTTAATAATGGAACAAAAATACATTCGAATGCGACTTTCTCAGCAATATTTGAAGCGCTTTAGAAAGAATAAAAACGATTTTGTTTGTCGTTTCATCGCTATTGATGAGATTTGGGTGTACCACCATGGTCCTCAATCAAAACAAGAGGTTAAGGAGTGGCGCAAACCCGGTACTTCGGTTCTGAAGCAAGTTATAGTTCAGAAATTGGCCAAGAAGGTGTTAGATTAGTTTTTTTTATGTAAAAGTAATGTTATTCGTAGATTACCTCCAAACTTGTAAGACAATAAACGCAGATTATTATTATAACTTTTTGGACTAGCTGGATGTAAAAATTCATGAGAAAAGACCTGGTTTACAGAAGAAAAAAATCATTTTTCATCAAGACAATGCACTCTC
Source organism: Dermolepida albohirtum (assembly GCA_031893035.1). Classification (NCBI taxonomy): domain Eukaryota; kingdom Metazoa; phylum Arthropoda; class Insecta; order Coleoptera; family Scarabaeidae; genus Dermolepida; species Dermolepida albohirtum. Next base: position 311,613 of record JAVIWB010002168.1, read on the forward strand.
ACATAACTCAAAAATCAGTGAATTAAAATTCGAATTGTTGCAACATTTACCTTATTCGCCAAATTTAGGTTCCTCTGACTTCTGGCTATTCTCACATCTCAAAAAATTCATGCGTAAAAAACGATTTTCATCGAACTAGGCCGTATTATTAGCCATGAAAGCGTATTTAGACTGTCTTCTGGATTCTCACTTCAGTGATGAAATTTATAAATAAAATCACTGGAACAAGTATATTAAAGTTTAGGGAGGTTATGTTAAATAATACAATGTTTTTCAAACTATAAAATCGTTTGTTTTATCGACCGACAAAATTTATTGAACAACCTGGCATGTACATATGTACATAATTTTAATAAATACTTGAAGTGAGTGAAAGATAAATGTTAATTGTTCTTTTTCTTTGTTTTTAAGTTTTAAATAGAATTTTTGAAATTTATTTTGCTTTCTCTTCAAATTTTTATCAATTTTCTTTTTGAATTCTAAATTTGTAATTTCCTCAGGATTTTCGAGATTCTCAGAAATATTCATTTTAAGTTTTTCGTTTTCTGAATAAAAAATGCGCGAAATGTTATCTATTATCTACAACGTATGATAGTTTTGTAGAAGATAAGATTTCCTTTTTCTAATCCAGTGGATACTTTGGTGTATATAGGGATAAAAATAAGAAACTTACCTTGAGTTAATTTACAGCAAAAATGTTGCAACTAATAGCATTATTACCACTACAGTTTACGCATGTTTTCATATTTTTTATCATGGTAAAAGGTAAATAGTATTCATTTCTCATGTTATAAAGGTACAATTATATTGGAAATTAAATTATACAATTAGATAATTAGTTGGGCCGATATTTTTTATTGCACGGTATAAATATACTAATTGCGAAATGCCGCAGT